>MNCL01000172.1:0-313170 GCA_001932985.1 Proctacanthus coquilletti
CGCATGGTATTTTGTTCATCGACTGTCTGAGATAGATAAAACTATCAATAGCGAATATTACATGTCATTATTGGATCGATTGAGTGTAGAAATCAAGAAAAAACAGCTTCACAGACCAGAGACTTATTGAATGATGTGTTACAATGTTTATACCAAACAACTCTTTAGAATTTCTACATACCTACCTACCATTGTTATTTTATGAAGTAATATTTATTATAAAATCAATAATTCAGGCAATCACAAAATAAACTACTAAAAATAAATATAAAGGTAATCAAAAAGACAAAGAAAAATAAATTTGTAAAATCGAAAATAAATATAAAAAGAAAATATAATAAAAAGAAAGATATAATAAAAAGAAAGAATTAAATTAAAGAAAATCAAATTACATTAATTATTACTTAATCATGTAAGTGTGAAAAAGAACACTTCAAAAACATCTCTTAAATCTAGAATTAAACAGAGAGCATTTTTCTTAATATGAAAGAACCTTCCGCGTTGTGAGCAGCTTCTTGTTATACGTTGACGTTGAGAAGAACCTCTTGTTCCTCAGCTGCAAGAAGCTAGCCCTTTGCGATATAGCACTTACAATATTAGATTGACAGGATGGCCAAGTATATACGTATATATCGTCGAAATGTAGTTCGAGTAAGATTGTGATAGTTCCACATCGAAAAAATGATCGATAACATCATCCTTCAGTGATATGCCTGCCCTTATGGTGGAGTAAGTTGATTATCAATCATAGCAACGCCACCATGGACGTGTCATTTGGTACTTTGTGGATGTAGTGGACACAAACCATGTGAGCAGATATTATAAGAATATTTTATGCCTTGTCCACACCGGAGAAATTTTTAAGAAATGGAAACAAGTGTGAACTTTTCAAAACGCTTTAGAAATGTTTCATAAAAAACTAAAAACAATTTTAAACAAACAAAAGGAAAAAAAATTTATAAGAGTATTTTTCTGTAAACGTGTTATAGTTTTCTATTAGTGCTCTTGCAGCGCTTGAACTATATCGGAAATTATATCTAAATACTAAAGCGTAAAAGACATTTTGTGTTACGATTAATTTTATAGAGTTTCAGAAGCAGTCTCCATTGTAGCACTACAAAAGCTTGAAGGAATCAGAAAAGTCCACAAAAATTTCAATGTGCAATGATTTGAGTATGAAATGTAATAATGAATAAAACTCGATATATAGCCCTATGCAGTTCTACAGAAACATTTCACTTATCCACAAAAGTGTTTTAGAACCGCTTTCGAAAACAAAATGAGTGATTTATAAGCCCGAAATTGTCGGCGAACGTTCTATATCTAGAGTAATAATGAAAAAATGGAGGGGGGCACAAACGTATACTATTAATTGTTACTGCAATAAAACAAAGTTTCTTCATGCCATCTAAAAATTATATTTGGGGAATTTAAAAATTACAATAAAAGATAATTTAACAATTCTCACAAAAAAAAAATCTCAGTGTCTCTCTATCTAAATACAGGAGACATTCGGTGCCTTCACTCCGATTAATTCAGACAAAAAGTTGTTTGTTTTTCTTCTCCAAAAAGATTTGTAATTGTTTTTTTAAAACAAGCCTACAGTACGGTGCATTCGGTATTTCTTCTGAATATCTTCCATTATTTATGATGAAATCTTATGTATATAAAATCTTTTTTATGCACTTCAAAACTAATTACCCATTTTGTTTTTCTTTCCAGATATTTTCAAGGAGCGGGACGTTGATGGTACAAATATGGCAACCTTCAGTATGGACGAATGGGTTGAGAAGACTATTTATTCCTAAGCTAAACACAGACCGTAGCTTTTTATATAAGATATAGGCGCCTAGAAATTTGGAAACGTAACTAGCGCTGACCGGAAAACATTTTGCTGCTGAAGTTTCAAAAGGATATAAAATATTCAAATCAACACTATCCAGTTCCAGAAAAAAACTACATTTTGTCAATTTCTTCGACGAACAATTATTTTCGATTAAGAAAAATTTAAATTTCGCATTTTTTTAAATTTTAAAATATTAATTGAATTCAATGTTTTATATTTAACCCTCAACGTTTACTAACCTTACCCCTTCTTTTTGTGTTCCAATTATTATCTTTTAAACTATAAAACTGTGTATTTTTAAAAATAAATTTTATTTAAACTTTAATGTGTATTTTATTTCAAACTTATCTAAGATAAAAAAGTGGTTCAGTGCCCCAAAGAATTTAATGCCTAATACGGCGAGGACTTCCCAACAGCAACTTTTTACTTACTTAGTTTTTATACGATGTAAAGGTTCTTCAAGTAGTCCACAAGAGAGCCAGGCTTGTGATATGCCTGCACAGAGATATCAACTATACCAACAGTATTAAAAATGTCACGAGACCATTCAGCGCCATTTTCCTTAATTTTAAAAATTTAAAAAACAACTTTTTTTATTATTGAGTTAAAATATGTATCTTTCGAATAAAGAACAAAATATTTTAATAACTTTAGCCTTTATATAAATAAACAATTTTCTAATATTGCTAATTTTTTCAAACTATAGGCTGGAATATCTCCGAGTGCACTCACGAAAAATTTTAAAAACTATTTCTGATGGGTAAGGGTTGATTTTTGAGGTAGGGGATATGGAAAAGAGGTTTGCTCAAGACACCTCAAGGAATCGATTGACATAATATTTTCTATTTATTCATCAAACACCCTGTATATAAATATTTTACACCCGATCAGTATACCGAGACTGAGGAAAAAATTTATTAGTTTTATATTTTGCTGATTAGTCTCACATTGAAAATTGAATTAATTTTTATCGATCTAACTGGAGTATTTGTAAACAATTTTTCTGAAATACAAAAGGTTGATGATGAACAATAATGAATTGGCAAACTACTCCCGATTACTTTACGAAAACCAATGAAACGCATTAATAATATAAAATTGTATTCGCTAAGTAAGCTGCTAAAAAATACGCGTAAAAGGAACTATTAAATCAATAAAAAAGTGAAGATTGATTCCAAACCTGAAATATAAGCAAAATAATTAAGAAAAAAAAACTTAAAAAAACGCTTTAACTCCAAGTTCAAACTAAATCAACCGCTAAATTTATTTATGCATAGTTATGTAATTTAAGGAATCAATTAATAAAATTTTAGTTGAAACTGGAATATACTTCTATTCTTAAAATTGTCTTAAATTACAGAATTTTTCCTAACTTTGATTTATATTTGGTCTCGTTGAAATAAGTAAAAATCGCATACAAAATTATTTTTCATATCCCAATTCGCGTTTACATCCCTAGTAAGTGGTTTTAACAACTTTGCTAATAATACTGGATAATTTTTTTAAATTCCTACCCATGCAATCGGCGACCCTATGCATCCCTAGTAAGTGGTTTTAACAACTTTGCTAATAATACTGGATAATTTTTTTAAAATCCTACCCATGCAATCGGCGACCCTATGCATTCTTAAACCTAGATACAGACAAAAACGTAATAATTTAGTAATTCAACATCTTTACTCTTTTTAAAGTACAAAAAATATGTCCTTGCTGTAATAAAGTGTGTTTTTATTAAAATTAACATTCACGCCGATATATTCTGCAAAAACAAGTGATCAATTAGATCAGGGACGTGATTAATTATGGCGAAGTCCATACGAAGCGTATATTTCCTGCATTCTAGTAGTTGATATTTTCTGATGAATCTTCAAAATCCAGTCCATTTTGTGTTTTTAGACTTCAGAGCATCTGATCAGGGTTCGTAGTATTAAAAAACTTTGTAAAATAATGTAAGTTTGTCTTTGCGACAAGAAATACCATGGAAAAGAAATTTTTAACAAATAAGCGCAAATAATTGCATATTTTATGTTTATAATTTACTAAACGCAATATCTCAAATAATGTTTTAAAAAATGAAGTAAAGGGTAAGGCTTAAATAAGAAAACGTCTTGCATTATAATAATATATAAATTGTTTTATTCAAACTTCACAATTTATTCGTTTTTCATTCAATTAAATTGTGCAATCACTTGTTTTCAATTGTTTGGTTTTTTTTCATGAACAGACATTTCGTGTTACTGGTGCTAATCGTATCAAGGCGAAAATGAACTTACTTTAAACCTAACCAAAAGCATAATAAATACATCGTTAGACGATTTGAAAAAATATAAATTAAATTTCATAGTGTTGTGTACGTCAAACAACAGAATTGCATTCTTACGTATTGCTATTTAAAGCAAAGTAATAAATGTAATTTAGTTTTTCTAATATAAACAATGTTGAAAATGCTTCTGAATATGTTTTGATGGTATGACTTACTGGATTTTAAAGTCAATATAGATATCAGAAATGTTAACGAAAGGTTTACATACATTCTTGGCGTGCTAATTATAAAATTGTCTACAAACATTTAGGTCTTCACGTTTAGAGGCTTTTGCTACGATTCCGTAATTCAGAATTTTTAAATTGGCGACACCTTTTACATACATCATGAGTTATATTTTTGGTGTTCGCGATAAACATGGCTATAAATTCATCACTTTATTATTGAATCACAATTATGAAACGTGATAGAATTAAGGAATGAAGTCCGCACATCAGACGTCCTTAAACTTAGTATTATTAAAAGCGAAGCGCGAAAAAGGGTGACAGGGAATTTGGACACGGTCGCTGAAGAATATGCGCCAAAATAGTTCTAAGAAAGAAAAAAAAACGGAGCCGAACTTCAAGGCAGTAAATAGTGTCGTTTACTTTTATTGTGTTGTAATATAGGAGTACTATAAGTGTAAAATGCGTATAGTACGAAATTACAAACAGGCCAACAGACCATAAAGGGGGCTAGATACGCCTAAACATTGCGAGTCAAAAGTTAGCTGAAGTGATAGGCAAGAATGTTGTACTTACATGGGTAATAATGAGTGATAGGGATCACGAGTTAATCAAGTTGAAAGACAATTTTTATGTCAGGCTTAGGGACGAATTTAATTTATATTAGTGAAATTAAAAACAAAGGACAAAACGAAATGTCATCTATGCTTAAAGAAGAACATTAGAAACTTTGATAAAAACCATGCAAAGCACCGACGGGTAACTAGCTCTATATTAGAACTGAGCATGGATTCGACGAATATCCTGACTTTGTTTTTAATGGTTCTAAAAACAATAAAAAATCCTTAATTAAAAAGGTAGATGCCAATAAAGCACAAGTGCTAACTTCTGAAGATGAACATAGACTTGATTTTGTTTCGTAATCACAATGGATCCTATATAACACCAAAATAAGTATTATATACATAAAATATCCGCAAATCAAGAATGCCTTAGTTGATTCTTTGAACAAGTATTGGTATACTTGTTTATTTGGTAATAAAAACCATTCAAAAGTATTGTCGAAAGCGAGCTGTTTGATTTTAATTTCGCAACCATGCCATTCTTTAGCACTTAATCCTCTCAAGTACCCACCTTTTAGATAGACTTGACGTACCAGAGTATATACGGTCGAACTAGAGACCTATCAATGATAAATTCTTCTTTTTCCTTTGACAAAAAAAAGAAGAATATTTAGTACAGAGAAATTTCCTCTATATCGACACTTACTTTTACAATATCTTCTATCAAATTATTAACAAATAAAACTTATTCAATGAGAACATTTCGCAGCGACAAAAAAGTAATTTCAAGAATATTATATACGATAAAGTACAATACAATTTTAAATAAATCTGAAAAATTAAATAGAAGTGATGTACTCTTTATTAAAACACTCTATTAATTAAAAGGGTTGAAGCGCGCAACAGTAATTAATAGTGCAACGAAATCATAGCGAAATTCAGGTGTGTAACTTAAGCATGTGAAGTATTGATAGAGTTCCTGATTACACTGGTATAAAAAAGTATGAAAGGAAATTTAATTCTATTTCCTCGACCACAACTAATGTAAGAAAGGATATTTTACAAATGTGCACAATGTCTAGTAATTTCGACTATGTAAACTTCATGCTTTAAGTAATGAGATCAAAGCGAGTAAACACTTACTTTTTGCAATATTCGCTTGTTTTATGCAATAAATTACTTTCGTGTCCAACTCCAATGACATGAAATTCAATTCACATAAATTATCTTTATTTTTAGTTGGTCGCATTCAGAAGATTATAAAGTTCAGTATGATATATAAATTTTATTTGCATTTGTTTTATATCGAAAAAGATTTTACCATCAAAACTTATTCTTATATTAATTGTGAAATTCTGCAATTATCCTGTGTAGACTTGATAGTTCCCATTAATAACACTACTGTAAAAATACTGCCAATATGAATAACTTTGATATGTATCAGAATTTGAATTTAAATAAAAGTTACAATGTTTACAATAAAAATTTTAACATGAATATTTCATATCATTTTTAAATTTCAATTGAATATATTGTCAAGTACAAAATGTTTTCAAATTTCAATCTAAAAATTAACAAATGTATAATTTAAAGATGCAGCAGCTTTGGGCTTAGAATATTATTCGGTATTTATTATATAATACATCAGCCTACTCTTAAAAAAGTATCAAAAGTAAGAATATTTACAAATTCTATTTAAAACAATTATTTGATTTTTCTCATAATACTACATTTTACGGATATTTTAATGATTTTAAAGGCCAACAATTTATGACATTTGACTAAATATTTTATGTGATATGCTTTTTAATTAACCTCATATACTTATAATTTCACAAGATAGCTGCTTTTACATTTAAAGAATTGATAATTATTTCCAAAATAAAATATGTATTAATAAAGTAACTAATAAGTGGAAATAATGGATGTAGAGAGAAAAGTCATGAAATTATTGAAAAATAAGAAAGTATTTACTTACAGCATAATAAAGTAAGAACTTGCAAAACACCAATTGGAAATTTCGATTTTAATTATTACTGGAAAGTTTATTAATGCTTATCAGGATCATTGTTGTTTATAATTAATAATTATATTGGGTTATCCACATGATAAATTACTAATTAATTTTACATACAGAGAGAAGAAGAAAAAATTCCGTCTCTATGGTCTTTAGAACGTTAATTAAGCCTATCTGCCAGATTATATCTTGCAAATGTGCTAATATTAAGACAAATAAAATTGAAATATTGAATAAAATGCTTTCTTTGCAGTCTGTGTAGTTTGATATTTCTTAACGTATTTAATTTTTAATTCTTTTCTAGCTCATCCTAGATTGCAATCAAGATTTGTAATCAGACTTTAATAATGTTAACTTCAAGTAAGGCGTTATTATGAGAAAATTAGACTAGATCGTCTAGCAATTTATAGCAGAACTATCTGTAGCAATAAACAACTAGGAAAATATTGAATTACATCGTTTGCTTCCAATTTCTGCTTAAAGCATATTAACCTTTCACAAAAGATGAATTCCTTATTTGAAATTTGTAGAAGGTAGAAATAGAAAAGACCGATTTTTTAAAGCATTCTACTTTCTTCACCGTAGTCAGGTAGTAGTAAAATAAGGTACTCAAGGAATGGATATATATATAAATATTATTTTGTAACAGTTTTATGTTTCCAAAGGTGTAGTATTTTTTTTTTAATTGAATGCAATATAAATCTGAAAACATAAGTATTTGCATTAAACATCCGTCAAACCAATGTCTCACTATTTGAGATTTCTGTATCATTTGTTAATGACTTTATCTATCATAACATTTCATGAAATGAAATTCACTTTTCATGTGTGTACTATTTAATTTTAAAGAAATGATTTGGTGATTATTTTGACATTGTCTGAATTTAATAATGAAAGGGGATCATTTTTCGAAAATTAAAAGTTTAATCCACATTCAAAATCTGAATATCCACAATCCAGGTCCGTACTTTGGAAAAAGAGACGAAATCTTTTGAAATACATATAAATATTATATCTAATTCGGTTATATGAGATAAATCGCGTCGTCTTCCAATGTGTGGCACCAATTCTCACCTGATTTCTCAATCCCTTATTTAATTATATCTAACCCCTACGACCCCCTCGTTATATCTAACCCCTACGAACCCCCGCAAAGCGAATAGAAACATACTTCTGGATAGCTAATGGCTCAGGTGAAAATGCGATCTAGATAGGAAACTAAAATCTGAAATTTGAAAACAGTTGGGGGAATGAAAATATCAAGAAAATTCATAGTAAACAGGCAAAACAAGAGTGTACAGTTCAATTAAAAGAAAGGTAATTTAATCCATTTTCGAATCTACCACTTTTTATTTTTTATTGTCGCCCTTTCATTTTAATGAAAATGTTAACAATATATACCTTTTAGTGTCAAAAATAGAATCTAACTCTAATTTTACATTAATGGTTTATTCTCACATTTCTTTAATACTCACGATGAGCTCTTCGAAAAGAACCTTTAAAAACATAAAAGTTATGAAAATCGGTATATATAATGCATGTATATGTATAGAATATAAATATATTCATATGTATAATAACGTTACCACGTTTTGTCACATGTACCGCTTTTGGTACACACTAGAATGACGACCATCCAGCGTAAATCGGGTGTGGCTCTTAGGGCTATTCACACAAAATAACTATAACGCCTATACATATGCAATACCTCATTTAATTAAAATCAATGATTATAAATAAAATATAAATTATTATTTTCATTTTTGCTTTTATCCAAAAACAAAAGAAAAACGTTTTTTGTGAATCTTTTTCTATAACTCAATAGTTATATATCCAAATTTTACGATGCATATATTACATACACTACTTAAACTTAAAAATGTTGTAATTTCGCCATTTTTGCTGGAAAATGTAAGAAATCGACTTTTTTTCCTCCGGAAATGCATCTGTTGTTAAAATTTACTGCCAATGAAGCATTTGTTCAATGAAAAAAACGTTGTATGCACCTTACCGAAAAATATATTTATCTCTACCATTGCATAACACACCGAAAAACAATCTTCGCAATTAAACTGGACTTTTTGCACTTTAGAAAATCAAATTCCTTTTTTATTATTTATTAATCTTTTGAAGATTGGAGTAAACATATGTGATAAAGTTTGAAAATTATTTTTTTCCAAGTAAGAGAATGTGAATTATTTTATCAAAACGTATTCAAAGATATTATGAACTTAGAGCGAAGATGTAACTATGTAGAGTTGTGAGTAAATAATTACCTTGATTATAGATCAGAGATCTTTTTAACATAAATGATTACCAATTCTGAATATTCTGGATAATCTTTCCAATTAGAATATATATCCCTTCAACAGTACTCTTTCACATAAAGTGTGCTAGTGAAACAAATTTGGAAAATCCAAAATCTCTCTTTTGGATAATTATTTAAAATAATATTTAATATAATATTTTGAAATTTGCTTCCTGGTTTAAATTAAAACTGGAGATGCTGCAAATTCGCCCAACAAATAAAAACTAGTCCTTTAAATGCTGGTTCGAACTCCTAAAAATGCCTCTCCTGTAACTAAAAGCTCTTAAAGCTTTGAATGTAGATTAAACAAACAACTCAAATGTATATTTAAAGTAGATGTCCATTTTCTAGGGAATGCAATTTTTCTTACCACTAGTTTTTAAAAAAGTCACAGATGGAAAATTGAGCCGATTATTTTAAGTACATAAGCAATATCTTGTGATTTTAAAATGATAATACTGCAAAATAAAGTTATTACTTTTTTCATATACATTTTTCGAACAAATTATAATTTTTAAAATACCCCATCGCCAATCATAAGCAACAATAATTCGACAATAATGTATTACTACAAGCACTTTACAGATGGATAAATTTTCAATTACCTTCGACATTTTCAATTACTTCTGCACGGGCAAAACCATCCAATCTTGATACTTGCTTTGACTCAAGCCAAAATATATATATCATAAAAAAAATACTATAACTCAATTAAAAGCTTATAAAGCAAAATTCTTAAAATGCTTTATGCATGAAATTCGTCCTCAACAATTTATTAAAAATGCATGAGTTGACTGAAAACATTCTAAAGAAATTAGTCCATTTATTTATCCAGTAAATTTTAAATTACGCAATTTGTTAATTAAGTGAAAATTGAAGATTTTCTTAATAATTCACAATTAATCACCAACAAGTTCATTATTCTTTAAAAATTGCTAAAGTATTTCGAAAAGTACTAAATTTTGAATGGAAAGATTGCAGTTAATAATTTTCCAGTTTTAGATTGTATCAAATATTCAATAAGATACAGCAAATGAAAACTACGGTAAAAGTACATTAGCACGATTAATAAAAACAATAATATTATATTAAAATTCATAACTAGAAGAAAAACGTAAACCGGTGTGAGCCAGGACTACATTCTTTTTTCTCATATACCTACATGGAATTTTTGAGGATTTTGATATTGGAATGGATGTTATTCATATTGACCACATAAAATAGTATAAAATACAGCCAATCTACTAATTTTATACGTAATTTTAACGAACAATTTCCAAATTTTCTATAATAAACATGGTATAAAAATTAGAACTATTATAAAAAAATATTCTTAAAGCTCTAGAATTATTAAATACTCTCGATTCCACTCCTACCGTTTTAAAAATTAACAGAAATTTTTCTGAGTCCAGAATAATAATTAGATTTTCATAGTGTTAATTGAGTTTATCATAAAGAAAAAAAATCAGTGCACGTATTTCTCATTTCATGGCACTTAACTCAATTTCATATAAGTAAAACAGAAAAATACGACCTGTTACAAGTAAAAAGGTTACGTAAAAATAAAAAAAGCTGTATACAAAGCTCATTGCATCATAATTTTATTAGATTATACTTTATTAGAGTGTCAAATTTGGTCCAATTTAGATCCCTTAGGATTTTATAATATCTATATATTTGATTTGAATTATCAACGAAATCTATAAAATAGTTCCGCACTGAAAAAAAAACAATGAATACACATTTTAAAACGCTTATTTCTATTCCCAAGACTTTAGTTAAAAGCAAATCATAAAATAAAACAATTTTTAACAAAAAAAAATTCCTCGCAGTATTGAAAAAAATAAAACTAAATTTTGAAGGCAAATCATTGGTTCTTTTAAAAAGACAGTTGTAGACAGATTTCGCCCTTGGACCCCAAATGTAGTATTATGATCTCAATACAGTAATAGAATTTAAAGTATTTAAAAAAGTCCTCATCGAAACTGCAATAAATTTATAAATACCAAAACGTGTTTTTTAACGGAGATTTTTCGATAACATGTAACTATAAATAAATATTTCAATTCTCGTTAAAAGCAATTGCTTCCAATATTTATTTACATTTGTCGTGGTTGAAAATTAATTTTGATTCGCTAAAATTTTGATTAAGTCCTCTCGTTTTGATTTCTTTCCGCCAATTTACTCGGTTTTTATAAAATTCGGTATAGAACTACTTCATACATATTATATAAAATTGTAAATATAATTTTCACTAGTATCACCTATTTTATCTTGTATTTACGTTCCTTTATTATTTATACTATTATTTATTTATTCATTTATATATAATAAGCAACGTAGAGCCTGGAAACGTGTGTAGTCTTATACAAATGGTTATTGGTTCCTTTTATTCTCCCATTGCAATGATTGCTAATCTGCAAAAAGTGAATGTATCTTAAGAGTAATTGTGTATTGTGGAAGTGCACCGCATTCCAAAGATACCGTAATACGTCTATCGGCAAACGGCAAACACAAACAGTTTTATCGTAAATAAAAAATCTATTACATGATATGAAAATATATAATCAACTTACTTGCTATGACACGCAATGGTTATCTTTACGATTATTCTCAAAGAACGGGAGATCTACTCGCTCGATCTGCGTTGAAAGACTACCAAAACGAAAAGAACTGGAACACATTTGTGCAATATACTTGTTAAAAAAATAAATACGTTTCAAAGTTCATTTGCAATAATAGTTATAGTAAATAAGTGAAGCAATAAAATAAATAGAAATAATATTCATTATTCAACAGCGAAACCACAAGTCTCTTCAACCGCCTGAGTCAGCTTGTCATAAAGCAATTGATAATTCTCATAAGGCGGTAGATCAATTCTATTAAAGCAAGTGTGAGCTTTTGGTAGATTTTGTGTCGGTACATCGGCGGTTAAATGAATAGTAAACAAACGTGGCCCAACAGCACCCGTTGAACCTTGTAAAGCACGAAAACCTTGTAGGGGAACACGAGATGAGCCCGTAACAAATTGTAGCAGCCGTGCTCTCATCTCTGATGAATATGATTCTACAATCTGTGGGTATATTTTTGTTACTAAAGCAAACGAATTTTATGAAAATTTTTATGTACATACTTGCCAGAACCACACTACTTGTGGTGTTTCAGAAGTACAGTGTTTCAGTCGGGTATGTGTTCTCCAATCATTTACATCAATACTACTTATGCCTCCAATTACTAACTCTAATTCCCTTTCATCAAACGGTCGCAACAAGTGACTTGGTATTAACTCACAAAATCCTGAAATTATTTAATTACTAGTTATTATTCATTATTCAAAAATATATTAAAACGGCTTTAAGCATAGAAATCTATAATTTTACAACAATATCCTCCTTGGAAGTAATATTAAAAAATATTTACTATAACTATAACTATTTTGATATCAGATTCTATAAGTGCAGTCAAACCTTATTTCATTCAATTTGTAATCTATTTCAACTGCAACTAACTTTTTTGGCGTTCGACAGTATTAGGACCATGATTTCCAGAAAACAATTTAAAATAAAATGTGCCCTGTGCTACAAAATATGGCTAACATATAATAATAAAGAACCACCTTTAGTTAGTAATTTTTTGTAGGAGAAAATGAATTTATATTTTGAAAAATTAACTGCTTTCTGCAATCATCACTTTTTTACCAACAATTATTTGCTTTCAAAATCCCACGATATTTGTGCTTTCATACTTCTTGCTCTTAAGTTATACGGAATTTACGTATGCGCTTGTTTTTTATTTTATGTCGAAAATAAAAAGCACTAAATTTTACGCAAATACCTACACCATTTCAATACTATTAAGCTGCATACATTTAAATTAATCCCCTGATATTTAAAAGAACGTTTCTTCTATTCTTAAAAATATCCTTTTCCAATAGACTTCTTTAAAAACATATTACTTACCTTTCTGTAAAGCTAAAAATTGTTGCTCTATACCGCGCATAAACCTATAGTTAACATAAAGCTTAACATATTCTCGTTTATTTTCTTCGGTAACAGGAATTCCAGCTCCTCCCGGTTTTAATTCATGAACCTTGAGGGCACCAAAGCTGTTGTTTTCAACACTAAACGTTGAATCGATAATCCCAGTGATATTATTTTCCCTGCAATATATCATAATTATGAATTTTCATATATATTTTGTATTCATAAATTACTTACAGCATCCAGGTTAAGCTTCTATGCAATTCAGGATCGACACCTTCTATATCACTAAGCGTAATAGGCTTGTTGAGCAATTGTTTATAAAACGGAGTCGTAAAACCGCCGTCCATGCAGTGACCATGAAAAACGGCTATACCCAATATCCGTCCGACAAAATGAAAGTACGACAAATGATCAGGATTAACTCCTGTAAGAAGAATAAAATTTAATTACATCTCTGTAAATTAGTTACTAAGTTCCTCTCACCAGAATCCGGATTTATTTGAAGTGTGTAATGATCATCTCTACTATATTGGAACAACCCATATTGCGGATTAAGCATTTCACGTGAAAGCAAATGTAACCATTCTCGGGCTACTCCACCGTAGTCTAACCCCTCTTCTCCCCTAAATTTGACCATAAGTCTTTTCCTCATATCCTTCGGTCTCATTTTCATTATCAGTCTATAACTCTCCTCAAAAATTTCAGCTCGAGATACTTCAAGTCGGCAATGGCCAGATTGCGGCTGGAGGGCCTGCAGTTCAGTTCGAAGAGCACGAAGTTTACCAACTAAATCTCTTCTATATTTTGGTAACAATTCAGCTCCTTCTAGTAGGCCTTGAGGTAAGTCTGGGGGAGCAGCCATTTGAACTCTAGACGAATCTGTATGTCGACTATTGGATGTAGCCGGACTATTTCCAGTTGCTGCCACTGCTCCTGCTGTTGTATTTGATGAGGAGCATGCACTAGGGGGAGCAGCTACACTTGAATTTGTATTATTACTTCCACTGTGATTAGGCATCCCCCGCCTGATCATTTGCAAAATATGACCATTTAAACGTGGATCCGTGAACTGTGTCGTACGATTATTATGGTCAACAAAGTAAACTCGGCCTGAGGCAGTTTTTCTTTGCTCCCACCCACTAGGAAGAGGTCCAAGAGCATCAAGAGAAAAATTTTGAGTATCAAAATCACGAGGAATCCGAGGATCATGCCAAGTAGATACTCCACTTGGAATATGATAAAAATATACTTGACCTTGTTGCGTAGTCCTCATTTCTAAAAAAAAATTTGAAACAATGTAAATAATATCACAAACTCCTTTTCTCCGTAGAGGCTTTCACACTAACAAGTTGTTTCCATAATTTTTTATCATATATACGACAATATATCAGCTTAACGAAAGAATGGCAGAAAAATGGCACATCAATTTTTAACTTTTTACATTTCTACAGTATGACTAATTATATAAATTATTACAGAATTTCTTGTGCTACTAAAAAACATTCAAGATAGAATTTTAACCGCACTATTGTAAATGATTTATTAGGTAACAATTAAATAAATTACTAACCGTATCCAGGAGGAAGATCCATACAAGGCCGTGCTCCAATACCATTATTCCTATTTACATTCGGTCTCGTCCCACGGGAAGATCGCCTTCTACCAGATTCTTCAAGACTTCTAGAAGATCTCCTCACCCTCTGCGTTGAAGATTCTCTACCTGCGCCGGCATTATTAGTTATCACATTTGATATGGTTTGCACATTTCCATTATTTGCGATCTGGGAACTATCAGCTGGTTGCTGAGATGAGGTTTGCGTATTTTGTGGATTCAGTAAGCTATTCTCCCTACTATGATGACCGCTAACATAATGGTGATTTGGAGTATTCCCATTCACCAAATTAGACGTGGGGCTAGGACGCTGTGGTGATTCCAAAGCCAAAGAATTTATTGTAGGCGCTAAATTGGTGATTGTTTGTGCTGTTTTTTGTGCTTTACTTGCATTACTACTATTTATTGATGTACTAATATCCATAACTGGTATGATTGCTGATGCGCCTTGTGTAGTTTGCGAATTTCTAGGCGATGAAATCTCATTACTACTAATATCCATAACTGGTTTGATTGCTGCTGCGCCTTGTGTAGCTTGTGAGTTTCTAGGCGATGAAATCTCATTACTACTAACATCCATAACTGGTATGATTGCTGCTGAGCCTTGTGTAGCTTGCGAGTTTCTAGACGATGAAATCTCATTGATAGGTCGGGGTGAGAGCGGATTACTTGAACTTGAAGGGCTTGATACATTTACATCATTTCTTACTGGGCTAGTAGTTGAATCTGCGGATTGTTGACGACTGCACTTTTTGGAATTATCATCTCGAGCAGGACTACAATTTTCCTTTCCTAAACTGACTAAAATTTCACTGGAATGACGTCGCACAGGCGGTTCGTTGGTACTTTGGTTATTTAATAAATTTGTGCAAGTCGATGACCTAGAGGGACCAGCTGGGATTACATTTGAGTCGTCATTAGCTAAATGATTTCCATTAAGTTGAGTTGCAATAACAGTAGGACGATCCCACTGCGATGATTTTGTGTTATGGTTTACGTAATAAATTCGACCATTCCCTGTACGTCTTTCTTCCCAGCCTTCTGGCAAGCTATCTTCAGAAGAATCATCTTCTGATGGACCTCGAACATCACCACTTGGCCCTACAACAGCCAGAGGATTACCACCACATGGTCCATCTCTTGACATGAGAGCTATTATTATCTGCCCCCGTACCGGTTCATTATCATCCGGTGATAATTTACAAAGATCTAAACGTTGATCTGAGGAAAACCAATCAAAACAATTATTCTCAACAAGATAAATGAGAAGAATTACTTACATCCCGCATCTTTGAGCCTACGTATCATACTAGAAGGTATTCGAACACATCCTAAAAATCCTCCGCCTTTCCGAATTTTCCTCTGATTCCATACAGTTATTGTTATACCATCTCCCTGCCCCAAGTACAAATCGTAATGAGTGTTCCATTTTGGGTCAAGCGATGCTTTATAAGGATCTGTTGTATAAACTTGTCCAGTTCCATCTACGGACACTTTTGCGAATGGATCTGGAAGACCTGAAAGGCGATAAATATTTAATATTTTTGTAATTAGCTAAAAGTGTACGAGTAGATGTTTTTAAAAACCTGTGATTGAATTTTCCATAACATTCACTTTATTCTAAAGAATTATCGAAGTCAGAAATAATGAATCGGAATTTTTGCTACACCCTCTGTTTTCTAAAAAACTATAGGATTATACATTTTGAAGCATCCCGAACAAGTTTGGGCGTAGAGATAAAATTACGTAGGAAAATTAAAAGACAAAATACCAAAATTACTAACTTTTCTAGGCAAACATTCTCAGTGTTCTCAGTGATATTAAAAAAGCAGAAAAAATCTAAGTTTTAGTACTTTTGCACTTTGTATTTGTTCTCCAATATGTCCAGTAGAAATACTAGAAGAGATATGAAAATTTTGTAAAGGTCATAAAATTATGATACATATCTAGATTTTTTACCCTAATTGTAATAAAACACTTTAAAAAGCATGGAATGCAAAAGGTCGAACAAAGAACGTCAATCAAAAACTATAGTAGGACTTGAAAGTTATTGTAGACTGAGGCTATCTCCTAGTTGCCTAGTATTGGTGTAATGACCTAGGAAACAAACAATAAACTGGAATTATACCTATAGCCTAGAATTTATACTTTTATCTAAAGTGTATAAAGTCGCAAATAAAAGACGAAATTACCACACAGTACAAATTCAAGGAAATCCATCCATTCAAAAACTTTAGGCGAAAAGGCAACATGTCGTTAACTCTTGATATCCAGAACGACATCCAAAGCGAAATAACTCATGTAAGAATCACTCTGAAAAATTTTTTGAGCAGCCACCGAAGCCACAGAAATCATATCAAAGTCAGTTTTTCTTTCTACTTTTTCGGGCAAACTTCCGGTCGTGCGGGGTGCATTCTCGCTCACCGGACTGACGGCACTAGTGTCCAACCCGCGCGACCTCACCGCCAGCTGATGGCTACTTATCTCACCGTCGAAATCTTCGCCACTCTAAATTTCTTTCAGCTCGCTGCTTCGATAGACTTAATGTAATTTTACGGAATGGAAATAAATCGCCACTAAAACAACCAACCGTAATAAGATTGATAACTTTCACTAAGACTGATTAGACAAAATGTTCATGATTAATTACTTAACGTAAGATAGGGTTAACTAGTGCTTCAAATGCAGTTGATTAAAGCGTTTACGAAGGCGAAAATTAATATAAAAAATTTAAAATTGTCATTTAACTTTCCGTACTATTTTGTACTGTAATAAATCGAAAGCACGCAATTCAAGATTTTCTTTTTTTGGAAATAGTTTAAAAGTAAATGTAATATTTTAATAATACTTAATGAAATTTAATTCTTTCAAATCGAATAATGCATGTACAAATACACCACAAATATTTTCAATTACGATTATGATAAGGAACAACTTAACACCTTTTTATTAAAAAGAGTTGAAAATATTGTACTATAAAAATTTTCTCTTTAAAGAATTATTTATAAAAATAATATAAAATTCAAAAATAAATCCCCACCACTGTACGTTTTGCTTCTCGTGAAGGTGCACCAGATTTAAATATTTTATATAATTATTTTCAGGTGTTAAAGAAAGTATTCAACAAGAACAGATATTTCAAGAAACAAAAATATTTTTGATCACAAATGAAAAATTCTGATTCTTATACTAGCGATTATGCAGCACAAACGAAAGGTCCATGATCCGTTTAACTAGAAATTAAACAAAGTAATAAACAAATATAAAAATAAGCACACAATCAACAAATATGCCAATCGTGTCTGTTAAAGGGGAATACTTTAAAAAACAGAAAACAGACCTTTTTAAAGATTTTTTCTTAATTTGTAAAGTCGGATAATTCCCAAAATATTATAAGGAAATATTAATTGTGTTTTAACGTAATTGAAAATTGCAAAATATTAAAGAAATAAAAAAAAAGGGTGCCAAAGATGTCACTTTGAAAAAAGTAGAGGGTTTTGCTCGAAAACGAATGCCCAAACGAAGAAGTAAAATTATTTTTCTAAAAGTTTTTTAAGTTTATTGAACAGGATTTGTTCTTACCTCCTAACACAAATTTATCTGGCGGGCTCTTAAACAAGTGTACAACACAAGGGATACGTTTCGCGTTATACGGGACATGTATAATGAGATGAATTTATTTAAGTTCAAACATGTCTCTAATCACATATTGCTAATTTGGAATATCTTTTTATAAACCTTTACTTTTTTTAAACCGTCAACCACCTTATTGTGCATACATGAACAACAAAAAACAAGTGTACACATTTTCTTTTCTAAACAAAAATCTAAGACTATGTACGGGACTAGTTACAGCATTTTATGAGAATTAGTCGCAATTTTGTCGTCGCGTTATAGGAGAACATGTTATACGGTATTTTACTGTAATTCGAATTTCCTTATAAAATTTTAGGAGTGCATTCTTAAACAGTTTTACTATGTATTTATGAAAACAAAATAAACAATAAATAAATAAATTCTTGTTTACCCTTAATAATAAAAAGGTTGTCGAATCGAATCGAAATCGTAACAGCTCAGCAATTTTTCTAATAGAAAATAAAATCGGGCATCCATTAGTATTGTACTCATGCTATTGAAATTGTTTTCCTCAAAAAAAAAAAAAAAAAAAAAGATCGTGAAAGTTAAAAAAATGAACTTTATTGATCTTACGAAGTTTTTATTTTCTTTGCACATGTACTTTCGTTCCTCTTCCTTTTAATCGTAAATGACGCAACCCGCTTTCTTCCGTAACTATGCTTATCTACTTGCTCGGAAATATTACGGTAATTTGAAATGACGCCGACGATCAGTTTTATGTTAGTGCTTTTCTTTTATTTTTGTTAGTATAAATCAACATAAAAAATGAATATTCTTTAAAATCTTCTTTTGCCACTGTTGTGCAATATTTCGGTTGTTGATGGTCGATTGCACGCGAAAGCGAATGGCCACAGCTGTTGGACTTCTGAAATAAGTTTCAGTCAGAAAATTTTATGTCGAAAGAGCCAGTTTTAGATAAAAATAAATTGTTATATTAATTACTAAAGAGCGCTTAATATTCTTGGTACTTCTAGTTATTTCTGGAGAAAACGAGAACTTGCACTTTCACATATTTGAGGATTTATTATTAATATATGGATATTATACAAGTTACGAAACAATTATTACGAGAATAACACGAAACTGTCTCAACTCCGAAAACCTGAAGCTTGGCATGAAATTGAATGTTTTCATAATATGATGTAACCTTTACACGAATTGATTGGAATATGAAAAAGAATTTTTTTATGTGATTTTTATTCACTTTAACGCGGCCAAACTAAAGTCAAAATCGGGAAGAAATAAGTTATTCATTTACGAAATAAGTGTTAATTTACGTGTATTTTTTAGGAACGTATCAATCGCGTAAAAAGAGGTTTAGGTTTACACGTAATACTCCTACAAAAGAATATCCTACAATACGGTTTCGCTCTTATACGATAAGAAAATTGCGGAAACCTTGAGGAGACCTAATGAGGACCAGCAAACCAACCAAATTTTTTCAAGAGGGCAGAATATGCAAATGATGAAAAGGATTCAGATCATTCATAAAAAACATGTTTACGTTTCATTGTATCGAGCCGCGGTGAGGAAGAAAATTATTAAATTAAGGCTGTTAAAACGAAAGTAGTTATATTACATGTTAATATTGTTAATAAAATAAAGTTGATTGTAAGGATTTAAAAAACATATTTGTTTTTAATAAGTTTTCGAAACCTAATAATTTTTATATAAATTCTTTTTTTTTAAATAGTTAATCATGATTGAAAAATAACTTTTATTAGCTACTGGTTGAAAGATAACACTAATAACAATCTACAAAGTACAAGCGGTGCAACTCTTGCTTCATTCAATTCATTCATCGCAACGATCGTATGGCTTTTTAAAGAAACTAATACCAAATAATTCAACTACAGCTACAAATACGTTGTACCCTCCACTTGCTGGTAAGATTGTGTAATTTTTTTTATGTGATCGTGAATGCTATATTTCTGATCAATTGATTTTATACTACACCAAATCTACTACAAATAATCAAAGGACCCTAAAGCGAAGTAGTTTCTTTCATTCTATTTAAATCCAATAGTATGTTAATTCCTTATTCCAAGCAGGGATATTGATTGCAGTTCTAGTGTGTTGTACTGCAACTTATTTTACAGTTGCGAAAAGGGAAATTGCTGTTTTATTCCGACACATTGCCTATTCTCGAAAACACCTTTGATTTTTTGTTATTTCAGTAGTGTTACTCATATATTGAAAATCCAAGAACATATTTCGTATGTTATTTATTGTAATATAGAAATTTCTCTTGATTCCCTATAAAGATTTATAGATTATAGATTAGGGTAATTGCTTACATCAAGATCTTCACATTGTTAATACTTTTATTGTCCCAAGGTGGTTTTTCGTAAGATTTATGGACAACTTATGCAGTGACAACTGGAAAGAGATTAAAACTGAGCTCAAACGTATAAACCAGCTTGATATATATGACACACATTTCAGTCTTTGGTATGCCAGGCAGAACACATACACACGTTTTATTTGATCAAGTAGGAAAACAGCTTTATTATTAAAAAATATATAAACCAAAATATGTATAATATATATTATACGTTGGTATCACTAAAATATATTTTGAGTAAAATAAATATATGTTCCTAAAAATAAACTTAAAATTAAATAAAAAGATTCGTGGCTAAAAACGTTAAAGAATGTTAACATCGTAATACATGCAGAATCTAACTAGGATTTCATGCAGTTATTTTCATATCGAAGTCTACGAGAAGGTATTATCAAATATTGTGATCACGATCATTGCATTGGAATAAATAGGTCTGATACCCTATTTCAGAACTTTAGGTGATACTTCGCTAGCTAAAAATGCTAATTAGCTGGCAAGGAGTTGTTAGAAAGCTTTAACAGTAATACAGACATAAAGTGAGGACCATAAATAAAATATAAAGTTTTTCTGTCGTATCAGAAAAGAGAATTCCCTTTTATCTCTGCAGGAACTGACAAGTTGAATATCCTCAGATATTACAATCTTATCTTTTAATTTTTAAATCCCTTGGAAATCGTCAATGCTCCAATACCTTTTTTGGGACTGGATACCTTTCACACGCAAAATTTACTTCAGTATCGAAATCATGTCAATACAAAAACATTAATTGCAACGTATACGCGTACTTATTTGCAGCACTATATCGGTAATATTTATACCCTAAAATTCCCAAAGAACTTGAGCGGTGCTATCTATCATTAATTAGACTGTATTTTCCACGAATGAGAACAAAATCAATAATAAATTCTACACTGTGGAACTTTTTAAAAATACCCAGTTAGTTGACAACAAGCTCAGGCAGAACGCAGGGATTCATAATTAGCTCGCACATTTTGGAAATACCGCATCAACGTCACTATTCCTGTCAAAAATTTGTAATTGAAACGGAGCTCAGTGGAGCATGGAGAGCTAATTATGCAATTACGGCCGCAGCAGATTCTTGCTTCACCACGAGTGCAAGTCATAAAGTAAAGTACTTACGGAATAAGTCTTTGCGGACGAGGTTTCTCGCACATAAAACTGCAAATAAACAAAAAAGGGGTAAGGTTTATCAGGCCAATTAAAACTAATATAGTGCACGTAAAAACAGGCTACTTACTTGTTATTCGAATTTTGTGTGCACCATTCCGTCGAGGGTAATCCAGTTTGTTCATAATTCAAACGGAAATTAGCCAGGAATCCCCGAAAAACCATTTATTAAAATTAAATTTCACGTTTAAAAACCTTCACAACTTTTCTTCTTCAGGGGTTTCGACGACAAATAATTTGGAATTTCACGGTATTTTTTAAAATAAAATTAATAAGGAGCACTTTTTAACTTGTCGCGACTTGAGGAAAACAACAACAATAAACCACTTTATAACAATTATTTCTTGATACACGTGCAAAGCACTTTGGAATTTTCAAGTACACCTGGTTCTCTGGATATTCAAATTGTGCGCTTTCGGGGAAGAACTCCATAAAATTTCTAATTATCACCACGATTCGCACTTTTCCACGACATTAGACAGATGATATCTTCACAACGCCATTTTGGTTATGACAGATTTTACTTTGACTGAAAGAAAGAGAAGAACGAAAACCCCCCCCCCAAGTTCCAATGAGAAAAAAAGTTCTACCAACCTTTTCGCATCAAAAAGTCTGTTAATGTTGCTCCTTTGCAACAAAGGAGTTGGCAGTAATTTTTGGGCAATTTTGAGAAATCAGAGCCAACGTAAGTAAGCGCCCTACAAAGGCAGAAATGAAAAAGTAGCGGCTCATAACTACGTTAAAACAAAATTCTGTACTCGAAATAATAAGCACAAAGTAAACAGTAGAGATATTTTCGTTGCAAGCTAATTTAAGTCCTAACGACGGAGTCGCAATGGTGTAATTTCAACTTGTAAAATACTAATTACAATCGTTCGTCAAGAAATTTGTACAACGTTAGACCACTTTAGTCATGGTGCTTACCAGGATGGTAACTTAAACTTCTAACTTACATAAACTTGCGCGGTGCTTGTTTATGCAAAACGTTTACCATGTTTGAATTGGATATTCAAGTAAATTTTGACAAAATATAACATTATACAGTCCCGTGCGTATGTAAAATAGGGAGTGCAGCGCAAGCAAACGTGGTGGTATCACATGTCCTTTAACAACTTTTCTTTTGTTAGTGAATGAATTTAATTTTTCAAAAGTTCAAAAGTAATATATTTCCTTCATATCATTCATGTACTTTTGTTAAATATATAAATGCATAATTATTAAATCTTTGTTTTAAAAAAGTAATTTTATATTTTTACAAAGCCAAGATTATTTTTTGTACATGAGAAGTAAAAGATGTTTTCATATATAAATATTATTAATTCAGGTCCGAAAGGGTTAAGTCGAATTTCATAACTTCTACGTTTTAAAGTTTTTAGGACAATAGAACAGGACTCTGTGAGAACCATATAACTTTTCTATAATTTCCAAATTCACGTTGCTTTTTTAGGCTTCTTCTAAACTTTGATTCGATCTTTAATAATTGTTGGGTATATACGTAGGAAAACAGGCATCTGTAGCTACTATAAATAAGTTATGTAACTTCGAATTGCATGATGCCAACAGATAAAATAATGCCAATTAAATTTATAGTACTGTATCGGGAGGCAGAAATCCACTTTTACGATAAATTTTCCTTCGGATGTAGTTTGAACTTACATTGTCACTTTTGGAAAACTTTCATTCAAATTTTATTTTATTCGCTGATTTATTCTTAACATCGATGACTACTTTTCGACGTTATGTAAATACATACGTACAATAAAAATATATACACAATCTGAACAGGATACCATGAAATATTGTCATGATATCACTTTATCGATAAGCACTTCTCAAAAGGAAGCTCTGAAAAAAAATTATGGTGGTTCTAAAGAGTTGTAAACGATTTTAAAAACAGGTTTAAAGCGTAAATAAAACGTCGTATAAGTTCTTCACATTTTGTAAGTTATAAATCCAAACTATGCTTCTTCAGTAAACAAAAAAATCTTGGAGAAAGAATCTGATATACGGATTTTAACAATATCCTTTTATATGGATTTCAGACGTTGATCGACTTTTTTATTATTTTTTAACGAACACATTGATAAATCTTAATGTTTTCAAATTGTTCGTTTTTACGGAAATTCTTTTTATTTTAAGGACATGATTATTAGAGTTTTAGATATTTCTTTAGAATTTGTATGAAGTTTTTTTGCTTTTTATTATTACAGAGAATAGAATAAGTTCTCCCTAATCCATAAGAATGAATTTAAAGTTATTGTTTGTGCGGTTTGCATGGCCATCTCAAGATTTTGGATTTACTTTAAACGAATTTTGTTTTTGTAAACAATTGTTAATTTTGGCGAACTAAGTTTTATATTCATTCACAAGTGTTATTTAGAGAAAGCTTACTTCCAACATTTTGAAATAACTGTAAATTTTCGACTGTTGTACACTATTTCAAAAACTAGACTACTAGCTTTTTAAGTACTTTTCATCTACAATACGTCCTCATCGGAAAATACTTTCGAAAAATCTACAGAAATAGCATTTCTAAACAATCTTTCATCACTTTTATTTCCACAACAAATACTTTATCTAATTATCACATTTAATTGTTCAGCGCAAGTATCAGCAATCTTTTTATGAATTTCATTAACTTCAGTCTGCGTTAACGTCCTTTCCATATGACGGTATACAATTCTGAAGCAAAGACTGCATTTCCCGGTTTTTTTGTGTTTAAACTTATCTATAAGATTAACCTGCACAAATATGCAATTAAAAAATATTGTCTAATTCAAATATTCGCAAACTACCTGCTCAATAATATCTCCTCCTATAGTCCTAGCAATATCGTAGAAATCATTCGAGCAAAACTCGTCGATTTGCATTCCTTCAGGCAGCCAAAACGACAAATCATTACTGCATTGAGGGTAAGATGAAACTGGTTTGTACTTAGTATGGAGACTATTCTCGCTGAACTGATTCAAGAAACCGCTGTCTTCGCTCCAGAAAAGTCGAATATCTGGTATGCCAAAAAGTATCATTGCAAGGCGTTCTAAGCCCACTCCGAAAGCATAACCAATTGAATTCTGAACCCCAGAGTTTTGTAAAATCTCATTTCGTATAATCCCCGATCCGAGGACTTCTAACCATTCTCCGTTATAAAAAACCTCTAGCTCCCATGAAGGCTGTGTAAATGGGAAATATGTATCAACCCATCTATACTCAATATTCTTGCCAAAAAGTTCTTGAGCCAATCCTAGTAAAACTGATTTTAATTCAAATTCCACCAGTTTCACAGCTTCTAGAGTATGACAAGGCTGCTTCGATTGGTCAATGCACTTAGAATTCGCACTTGAGGGAGTAAATGAATTGGGATTGACTTTGAATGACGCTTCGAAGATTTGTAATTCCAGGTTCTTTTCGAAGAGTTCATCGTGAGTAATAATACGCACAGCATCAACTTGATGAAACACTGGGTAATGTGTAGAGTCTATTTCATCTCTCCTGTACACTTCGCCCACAATCAGAAAATTGTTTAAACCAGACGATATGAGATCTGCCTAAAGGAATCTTTTAACCAGAAATAATAAACAATAGATAATAATACCTGGTGCGCTGTTGTATGTGCCCGAAGGAGATAATGCTTATTCAAATAGTAGCAATCAGATTTAGCTCTACTAGGATGACTTTTTGGTATCAACAAGTTATCGAAATTTTGTTGTATACTGACAATAGGGTCAAGTCTATCAAACACACTAAATAAAGGATTACCACGCTTATTCCTATAGGTTTTATAAAAGTAATTCACAATTCTTTGCCGAACTATTGACAGAGGATGATGCTTCTGGAGGTATTTATTTTTCCCCATAAAACTAAGTATTTTCGGCGTCACATTAGTCCAGTCGTCCGTATGATATACGTTATCTCCTATTTTAATTGTGCTTTGAATATTTGGGTGCGTTTTGTACGTCCGCCAAGTACTTCTCCAAAGCACAGGACGAATAAAATTCTTCAAAATAATGCACATCGTAAGTTGCCGGGAAATGTCACCTCGATGTCAACTTCTTAGAGAAACAAGTCATAAATGGAATGGTTGATAAAATCTAAAGTACGAATTTTCTCGTCGTTTTGTTCTTTTTGAATTTCAAGTGTAATCTTAATTAGGTGTTATTTTAACAGATATGTGCCGTTTTAGCGAAAGATTCTTGAAAAATCAAACTAACCATGGTTTCACTTATTGTTGATTATGCAAAATGCATAAGTATATAACATTTTATTAAAAATTTTAATTTCTCGGCAGCGTATTACACTATAAAAATTCTTAATTTATTTGTGATATATTTTACAAACCGCAATTTTTCCTTTGAAAGTTTCGTTAAAATTTATTAGATGAATAAAAGCTGCGTCAAAACTTCAAAATGTTTTTTTTTTTTCAAAATAATTGAATAAAGTAGCAGCTAAAAGGCCAAAGTGTTTTAATTTAATACTAAAAATCTTCATGATTGTAAGCATTTTAAGGCCTTTGATTTGTTTATATTTTTAAACAATATTTAAATGTTCTCCACAATAAATTACCATACCAGGGCAAAAAATGCTTAAATTTTAACAAAGAAGAAATATCAAAATTAAATTGAATTCCATTGAAAACTAATTTGGAACTGCCCAGTGTTCGTTATATTCGACTGGGTGCTGTTTCTTAAGCATGCACGCTATATGCGAATGAATTAGTCCTAAATTTGTATTTATCCTAATTAAGAACTCAAACTGGATTGATCATTGAATAAAATTAATTATAGTCGCTTGCACGGAAAACCCTGTGGTATTAATCAATTTAAATTCGTTATAGTCCACGTGAAGTCTAAGTGAAGTCTTAAATCACCAGGGGAAAATTGGGTTCAGGTTTCTACTACACCAAAGATTCCATTTCTGAGTATCCATGTCGGATAAATGTCAAGTTGAAAGCGGTAAATTTGATTGAAACGAGGTTAAGAGGTAAACATGTCAATAAAATTGGAAATAAATGAAGATTACCTGCAATCAGAGGAAAGCGAAGTGGATGTTCATTATATGCCAGCAAAAATTGACGGCAATGGGGATGCAAATGTTGAGAAATACTTCACTCAATATACAGACGAGGAACTGGGAGTGCTATCGAATGCATTTCGCGGGTATCCGTTGAAAGGAAGCAATTGCAGGCTACCTCCAAACTATTCCGGAATTGTTTTCCAAGAAACATTAAAACCTCTAGACGAAGACGCCGACCGTGTCCTCAAAGCAGCAGGGAAATTCAATACATTCACTTATTGGAACTACGATAAGAACCCATCAAAGAGTGATGCTTTTCAGCAAGCCATGGATATGATTTACCTTTCAGAAGCTGTAATTTCCTTATATCTAAATTGTTGCTAATCTGATTTGAGTGCTTTTCAGATTTCACGTCCAGTCTCATTAGACGCTTTAAAGAAGGAAATGGAGGCGTGTGGAAAGTGATAATTTGTCGTCGTTATTCTTTAGTATGTACTTTCATTATTAAAATATTTAAACCACTTAAGGAATTTTCCTTGTTTCGATTTAATAGTTTAATATAAGCAGGAATTCAGGATATGTGTGCATGTTGAAAAAATGAGCCATTTTAATGAAATCCATCTTTTGATTGACTAGTTTCGTCCTCAAGTTCATAAAAAAGCTTTTAATATTGATATCACCATTTGGTTTTAACTTTATATGATAGAAAGGAAACTAACTAACTAACTGGTTAGGGATTTATAAAGAGTTATTCTATCCTTAAAAATTAGCCTTTTAATATTTAATGCAGGTTATAAATCAATTCAAGATTAGGAAATTGGAAGTATAATTGCAAAATTGTCTGCGGGAAGTGCTAGTTTTTGATATATCAAACAACTTTTTTACAAAAATTTTTAAAAGCTTTTTGCTCATTTCCCAAAAGCTTGAAAATATTTAAAAAAAAAACAATTCTGTGGCAAAACAGGTCTACTTTATGGGTATAGAATAGTGGGTCGACATTTTTCCTTTTTGTATTTGAAATTTTATTTTCTTCCCCAAATCTGAGGGGCGTTTTTGTCACTTGGCAAAACTATAGAAAGGCAATTCAATCAACTGAATTTTTTATTTCCAATATTACTTTGCTTTTAAAATTCTCACTTTAATGCCTTAAAAATCTAAGTAACAATCAATCAAACATTTCACCATACTTTGGCGACAATGTTCCTTTCTTCTTTACATTCCTTTATTTTATAAAAACTTGTAGGCGCCACGTATCTATCATTTAAAACTATTTGTAAAAACGACAAAGTTCTAATTGGCCTTGAAAATTTAAATAGAGCGGCATATTATATTCGGCAAATTTAAATAGAGCGGCATAAAAGATTATAGTGAGATATTTAAGTTCTGTAGGACATTTGTGTTTTAGGCACGTAAATGATATAGCCTCAGCAGAACTGACTGCCCTGACTGAATGTCTAGCGCTATCTTGCAGTATGAAATTACCAAACGTTTTCGTAATTAAGGCCTTTGACTGCAATTAATTGATGTCAGAAAATTGTTGCACTCTTAATGATTAGTATTAAATGTATTTATAAATCAGAAATCTTATTTGTTCAAAAGGTTTGTTTACGAATATCTCGGCTACAATGTATTTTTTTATTTTGGAGATTCTCTAAAAAGGTATGGTTATAATTACCATACATACGTACTAGAAAATTTAGCCATGGATAAGAAATATAGGGTTAGTTAGGAAATAAGAAAACAACTGTTTATAAATCAAAGTAACAACAAATAAATATATTGATTGACTTTTTAACAAATAGCTTTAATGAGGACGGAATTGCAAATGGCTGCTTGCAAATCCTTCCCAAAATGACTTCAATATAAAAAGTGCAAATGAGAATTCAATCATATAAATCCGAAACACGTTGTACAGGGTGTCAACACTTAACAGTCTATACGATTAATTTGCACATGCATAAAGATTGCAGCTAGGCTAACATTGTAACTGTAAAAGATTTAGAGGTTGCAAGCCTCAAATTCGTATAAAATGTACACTTGTTTTAATGCTATTAATCTACGTTGGAAACAAGTAAATTTATTTAAAGTATCCTTAAGCCTAGCTACTGTTGACACAGATGCGTAGGAAAAAAGCGCGAATGGCTGGACCGCGCTCTTTGATTTTGCCACCTGCAAATCGCCGCAAAAAGCACAACAATTATCTTACAAAAACCAATTATTAACCTTACAAACTATTGTGGGAGATCCATGTTTGGAAGTTTCCCCTACAGGTAAAAATTATTGTTCGAAGCTTGTAAATTCCCTAAACGAGCCATTCACTGGCAAACGAGAAAGACAATGGTTTGCATGTAGTTACTAGTAAAACGTCGTCTGCAGACATTGTGTCTTCTCTATGACAATTTAGTTCAGTTGTTGGTGAAAAACGAAGCCTTGTTTTGAAATTGTGATGTCAAACTGCAGTGGCTCCAGATACTTGTCCAGGTACTGCAGTTGGGAGACTCTGTTTAGCTTTAAATGTTGCACGAAGCCTCTATAAATTTTTTTTTTTTTGGTATTATTTAATACATAGAAGAGAAATTTATTTCTTACATCACTTAGGCGGCCGCGACTGATTAAGAATTTGTACACAATGTAAATTGGTATACAAAGCACCGAAGACGCAGTTAGGGCCCAGCCTACTGCGATACTCCATTCAGGATACTGATACTCCTGCCCTAGCATATCCTCATAGCCCAGAATTGAAAAGACAAAAATACACTGCAAATCAAAATGTTAATCTACGCACATTGATCTACTTAAAGTCAATAAATATCTACCAATAAGAAAACCGGACTAATGTATGTCCAACAAATTCTCCAAAAAATTCCTGGTTTTTGTCCAAGCATTTGTTCAACATCTGAAGAGAAATTCTCAACGCCATAAAACCAAAATACACCAGCTGCTTCAACAAATACAACAAAAAGTATTGCTAGCCCTGGCCCGTACACGTTAAGAAAATTCACCAAGTAGACGCCACCCTGAAAAATAAATACAAAGTATTTATATACATATTCTACATTGAAATAGAACTATGATTTTTTATCATTGGATCTCCTTCTATTGGAAAGTAGTGTAAGTTTAATGAGCAGAATAAATATTGGGCAGTCAATTCTAAGTAATAAAATACTTTAATTCACATATTTAAAAGTAGATCGCTTGAAAAAATATATTTAATGTATTAATTCAATTTTATGAAAAAATGCATATAGCATTTTAAGTAGAATGGATCAATTTAATAGTAATAGTTATAAAATTTTTTAAATTTTCCATTTTATGTATATACTTGCCAATACAAAAGTAGTTAATTAACGCAATTAAAAACGATCACGATTGTTTATTAGTTATATTAGGTAAATGCACAATTTACTGTTTTATAGACAATTTGTTGTATAAAATCGTGCAGTCTCATCTGAAAATATTTGGCTTACAATTTTGGTATATAATTTGACCTAAGAGTCATTATTCGGTTGTGAAGCACAGTATTAAATAGATTACATAAATTTTTACGAAATCTCATTCACTTGAATTTACTATGTTACTTTTCCTATTGCAGTTTTTAGCTCATAAATGAATGAACAAATGACACAGACAATGGTCAAAAATATAAAAAATAAATCAACTTGTTTCCCGAAACGAACGCTAGATTTTTTTAAAAGTCAAAAAAAAACCAGAAATAGGAATTTCCTTTTAATCTACAAACAAATTTTCCGAAGCGAAGTGACGTTAGTTAAGTATTATATAAAGTCATGCTCTAAATTACGTATATACGAATTGATCCTACGGAACGCCCTGATCACTGTTTGTTTGTATGAGAAGAGGGAGGAATCATAAAAGTGGCATTATTAAAGCAACGCGAAAGTCGGAGTCTTTGCCAAATGTATCACGTCATCGTTATTATAAAGCATAGGAAAGAGGAAAGAAGAGATCGAGAGCTGTGGCCGAGTACGAAAAAGGGAGCTTTTGTAGAAAATTGCTTATAAAAGTTAAACTATTTCACAAATCATTATGAAAATCAATAGGTTTCTATTCTGATAATTAATCAATCGATAAAAAGAAGAACCACCAAAATCGGTCAAGAATTGCGACCTGCATCGTGTCCTCGTACAAACCAACGGTCGGAGATATCATAATAAATATTTTTTTAAAAAACGGTACCATTTTTTAGAAGAAGATCAATCTCTTTTCAAAAAGCTATATTAAAAGTTAATTACTTATAAAATTATCCGAGATATAACTATTTCTATCGTCAAAACTCAAGGCTGGCGCGCTAGTTGGTAATGAAGAACACGCCCGCGGATTGTGCAATAATTCCTTTAGATCGGAATTACTTTGATCAAATGAAATGATAAGAGGAAATTTGCTATCAAATATGATCATCATAACGAAAATCCTAATGCGCAGTTGGCAAAGAATTTCTGTAAAATATTATACTTGGTGATATAAAATTTGAAAAATGTAAAAGAATATTCATTAATTTTATCAAGGATATTTTCCTTGTTCCTTGTTTTCCTACTATTTTATAGCCATTGAATTAAAATACTGTTTGGTTTCATAAATTTCACAATTTATTTATGAAAGGGTTTTTTTTTATTCCTACTGATAAGAAGCGTAAAACAGCTCAAGGAGCGAAAAACAGATGATGGCTATAAAGAAAACTTGGTAGTCGGAACGTTTGTGGCCATTCTTCAAGCACTGGCTAATATAGTTGTATATTTTATTATCTATAGTACTTCCCGTAATCGTTGTTAGCAGTAATAAGGAATCAGATATTTGAAGAAAACTCATAGACGACGATTATACATAACTATTTCAAGAAATGATAAGAAATATTGCTTCAAAATATTACGGAAGTGATAGAATTATTCCTAGGAAATTTCAATTAAACGGTTCTCTAAAGTGTGGGGTGTATTTTTATTAACCATTATTTAAAACACCTTATTACACCTTATGACAATCACACGAAAAAGGTGAAATAATCTTGTTTAATTTGTTTCTATGTTATCCTCTGAAATTTGTTCTTATTTAAAATAAACAGAAAATCTATGTGTTAAACAAATCTTTTGCTTGACGCACATTTTAGTAATTCTAATTAAAATATTTAATAAACTTATTTAAATAATATAATATATAAAAAAGTGAAAAGAAAATTAAAAATGCCCTAAGAAAACATTAACTTTCACTTCCTTTAAATAATGGGACTTTATAGACTTCCGGTCGACAAAAGCGAACTTCAATTGCGAAAAGCTACTTGGTCGAGATTATAATTTCAAATGTAATCTAGGGTAGTGCTAACAAGCATCCCATAACCAGTAAATACTCCTCAAGCTGATTGAAAGATGAATTGACTGGAAAATGTATCTCTACTCAGTGATACAACAAAAATTGCCCAGGAGCCTAAATAAACAAACACCATTCTCCCTTTTTTGTAGTGCTATTAAAAGGGTATCGCTAGAAACACCTGTACAAGTTTTGTCTTATCGGCAGAGAGCCATTCTGCTGAAATATATCAGGAGGTAAATGATTGGCATTGCCTAATGAATATTGCATCAGAACTTTCTTTGGTGAGGTTAATCGAGAACGTTTCTTCTCTGAATTCCTGGGATCGACCACTATAGAAATGAACTTTTAATGTTTGACTCGATGTTACGTCCTGGTTAATTTGCGGTAAATTTATTTAATCTAAAAGCATTTCACACAGATGCGTGAGAAATGGAAAGGTTGAATAAACTTACATAGGTCATCGTCGGTAATGCACAAAGATAAATTCCTGCGAGTAGAAAGAGGACAAAAATTTCCCTCCGTCGTCCAAGTGTTCTCGGGTATTCATCACAGAGTGCTGTTATCATCGCTTCTAGTCCTCCAAATGTGCTGTCCAAACCCAAAGTGATTAGCATTAGGAAAAAGATTATGGACCAAAAAACAGATCCACTCATTGTAGCAATGGCTTCTGGGTAAACAATGAAAACTAGTCCTGGACCTTCTAATCCAACTTGGTCGATTGATTTGTTTTGAACATGAGCCATATACCTGTAAAATATTAGAAGACTTGTTTATTTTGTAAAATTTTATTAGTTACAATAATTACCCGAGTACGGAAAAAATTACAAAACCTGCCAAAAAACTTGTGAGGCAATTTACGCTACTTGTAATTAAAGCGTCACGGTAGCAGTTGTTGTTAAATTTATTATAACTAGACAGTGCCAGAAGAGTCCCAAAACCTGGTCCTAGTGAGAAAAAAATTTGAGACGCAGCATCAATCCATACCTGGAATAAGATTTTATTGAGTACTTTACATAAGATAGTCTGTTTAGTGCTACAAAAATTTTCAAAAATTAGCTAGAATCGCCAATTCCTAAGATTGTGTCTTTAAAAAAAAAAAACAATAAATAAATATATAAAGAATAATATATGTTCATATCATTTAATAATGCTATCATTTAATAATGCTATTTGTTTTAAGTTTAGTATTATTAATTATTTGTACATACATTTTGTACGCGTTTCTTGCAAATGTTATAAGAACTAAAAATGCCAACTTCATGGTTAACAAGACAACATGTACCAGTAACAAGTCACAACCTGCATAAAAATATTGACCTCTGGTTGGTGGTGATTGGCAAAGGATTACAAGGGTTCCAGATTAGAGTGGGGCCGGATTACAGCGGATTACTACTTTCAATCGGTAGTTAATTCAGCTCGTTTTGGATTTTAAAATAATTAACTTTACTGACTTAAGTAAACTGTGCATTGTTGGAAGTGAGAGAAATGCTACGTTTTTGCTCAGTTTTCTATCCGTTAATATGTTCAAAATATGCAAATAATTGAAAGCAAAAATTAGAAGATTATTTTTCGGAATTTTCGCTGCGAGAAAATGTGACCACAAGGTCTTTTCAACAATCCATTTTATTTGAGTTGTTAATATATAAGGTGTTCTTTTTGTAAAACTGAGAAAAAATTTAGTAAAAAAGGTATTTATGTGTATTTTGTAAACATGTTTTTTTAAAAATATTTCTCTAAGATTCTTTTAAAAGCTAAAGATAAATAGTTAAGAGTTCAATTTATGGAAGATCTTCAGAGACAATTTGAAAAAACTTCAAATTCTAATGTAAAGCAAAGTTGAGTAAAGTAAAAATACACACTTGCAAGACTATTACGTGTGTTTTAAGATTGCTATTATTTAGGAATTAGATTCGCGCGGCACTGTTTTAAATGAAATATTGTTATTTTCCTGTGGCATTGTTTCGAATTTTATTTTGTTTATTATTATTTTTTATTTAAAAAGGAAGTATATTTTGACCGCAATGAACTTTATGATTAGTGTCTTGTACGTTTGAGTTTTAATTAAATAGATTATTTAAATTATTTCATATTTTATGTAAGTAAAAACCGCCTAACAGTAATTCAATTTAAATTACTTATAATATTCAATAGTCAATATATTTGAAATCTAGGAAGATTATAAATAAAAAATAAAGTTAGGTTGTGCTTAGTTTAGAAATATTTTAGAAATATCTGATGGTATTTATTTACTTACCCTAGAGTTTTTTAATTTGTGCCATTCAGGAGTTAAATAGTATTTAATTCCAACGTCTGCCCCTGGCAGCGATACACCGCGTATTAAAAGAATAAGAAGCACCACGTAAGGAGCCAAGGCCGTCACCCAAACAACTTTGCCGGCACTTCGCACACCTTTCCACAACGAGAAGTATACAAGAATAAACACTCCGAAGACACATAAGGCCAAAGTTGGTTTGACTGGTCCCATAAAGTCCAGCCCATCCGATTTATATTGCTCTAACACATTCCTCCTACGGGCGAAAACAAAAGTATTTTATTATAACATACTTTACTAAATTAAAAATATAGATATGATCAATTTCCGCTATTTTTTAATTTCAAAGATAAAATTAAAATTACCGCGAAATATTTAATACCATTAAGTTAAATATTTAAGATAAAACGCAATTTAAACAAATGTTTTTCTAAAATACATCAAAGTTTATGTTGTTTTGCTATTGTAAGTTCAGGTAGTTTTGTGGAAATCTGAAAGTTCCAAATTGAATTTTTGCCTTAAAAACATATAATCGTAATTCTTTCGAAGTAACAGTTTTTTTTTTTATAAATGCATGTTTAATTCACTTTGTTAGTGAAAAAGTATGTTTTCTTTTATTTTAATTGATTATTTGGAACATCACGGATAGGATGGCACAATGTCAATTTACACATAATCATAAGTTTGTATTTAGATTTTACCAATAATTTTGGAAGGTGAAGTGAAACGAAAATTTATAGTTTTGCAATATTTTTGACAAAATTTAATTTTATATTTCTAAATACGCGTAAATAGAATTCCCACAAAAGAAAATACTGATTCCAGGCATTTCTATTCTATAAAATTTTCTTAAATTACGGATTTTTTCTTAACTTTAACTTTAGTTTGGTCGCGTTAAAGGTAATAAAAATCATGTAAAAAAATTATATTTCATACCCCAACTGGCGTAACTCCGAATTCGCGTAAAAAGGAGTTTAAATTAACAAAACGTATATAAAATATTGATTTAATATATGTAAACTATACTTCACTTCGTGTGCAGTCTTTTTGAGAAGTAATTATAATTATAAAATTAATAAACATAAATGTACTTAAAAGCGTCCATTAGTACATTTTCTACGTTAGCTTTGACTTACTCAAAAAACTCCCTGGCAGGACTTGTGCTGTTCGAAAAACTGATGTTCGTTACAGGTCTGCAAAATTCCGTGTTCCATTCATTTCCACAGGACGTCCACGGCAAGCTACTGTTGAAGGATGCAAACAAGTAGTATACTGCCCAGCCTATGATGGTGTTATAGTACATGCCCATGTATATGTCGATGAGGCAAATTGCATACCCCACTCCTGTGAATATTCAATTGTTTAGTCAAATCTGAAAAGTTCGGGGGAACACTGAAAGGATAATTTCTTATCGAATTGCCACATCATCAAACAAGTGGTTTCCCTCATAATCCTGGGGACTTCTCCGACATTCAGCACAGTCACCGAGTGGAAATTTGCTCCTTGATATGTCACTTACAGCTTATGCAGGGACTAACGAAGTTGATACTTTATATTGATATTTGATTTTCTCCTATCTTTTACAAATTTAGCTCAACGTCTCGGGTATTTTCTGAGTCAGTTGATAGCAAATTAAATTTCCTGCTTTATTAGCAGAGATTCAAAACGAAGAAGCGTGGGCTATTCGATCTCGGAGGGGAAGGTTAATTTTAGAGAATCCTGAATGAATAAATCGTAATAGTTTCATTTAAATAAAATTTTTCTTAATTAAGCTTTTTGGTTATAACGTATACTTATACTGTGACAAGGATTTACTCCCGTACTTGTAAGTAATGAGACAAAAATTTGAAAAACATTCAAATTTTTGCTTAGAGAATTTTCATTCCGTCGTAAACATATGAGAGATTTTTCGCTTGATCTCGATATTCGGTTTAGAAAAAATAAAAAGTATTCTGGACCTAGTCTTACACAATGCTCGCAGTTGGAGAGCCATTATTCCAATTTAACGTAGTAAAAATTACTATATATTTTTTGTTTGAACATACTTACAAACTTAAGTCAAAGAGTGTTTACATGATATACATTAAAATAAACACAAACAGACTTCGCTCTGAACTAAATGCAAATTATTGTATCCACTCACCCACTTTAACTAAATGACCTGTGTTTCAGGGTAATGACTCAGGTGTATTTCTAGTCACATAAAAGAATGATACATAAAAACCATACATGATACATAATAAATACTTTGAAGCTAAAAGGCAACTGGAAAAATTACTTTGACGGTGATTTTATAGCCAGAAGTAACTAGAAGTCAATCAATATACAATAATATTTGTTCTTGTTATGATTCTTATTTAGGTACTAACAAGAGTTTATTTATAAAACTGGTCTGATTTGTATTTCATGATAAAACTACTTCTATTCTGCTATTTTATCTAAAGGAGTGAACTATTCCGGCTTTACAAGTACACCTAACCGTCGACCTACATGGTAGGATAATTATAATTCACATCATAATTTTTGAATTTTTTTGACCATGTTAAACTGAAGTGAGAACGCTGTGTAAAGAGAGATTCTTTTCCGAAAGCGGGCAATTTGAATGCTATGTAAATCGAGGTCTAAGTGTAATTGATTTATTAAAAGCTTTTCGGTGTATAGCGATAATTATATATTCACTTATTTACTTTTCTTAGTAATTTAGATGCTTAGATAACCTATTGAATATTTACACGTATATCACCTACTATTAGACTTCTAATTTTTATCAGAATTCTAAATTAAACTACAAAATAATAGATTAAACTACATGTGCTCTTATACTTTTTAAAAAAAAATCTGCTAGGTTAATTGCAAATTAAAATCTATTCTGTAGCTCTTTTCACATTAAAAAATATTCTCCTGAAAATTGAATTTACGCCATGACGAAATTTTATTGTTTCAGGACTAATTAAAACAACATCAGTGTCTTAAAGGGTTCGTTTCACCCCTAACAAATTATTTTTGCTTCCTATTTATTTGGGGGAAGTGACAGAACCCTTTAATGTTAGCAAGCTCCGGCAGAAGTCTCCTAGGCTCCACCGTCTTTTTTTTTCTTAAGTTAACAAACGTAAGAAACTTTTTTTAAAATTACTTTCCATTCTTTAGGGAAGAACACCAAAGGCCAAATGTCTTTTCTGTGTTAAACGCTCAGGATTTTATTTGCTTGGAGCTTTTCAAATAGTTCTTGAAGAAGGCATTCCAACAAGTGTCTATATCCTAGAAAATGGCTAGTTGGAGACTTATTTCCTTTTTGATGGCCGAGCTCGAGGACTGCTTCTATAAAAAGCTGTGCATTGTAAATATTTAATGTTTCGGTGGGAGTTTTTCAATAGACAAAACCAAATATTAGCGAAATGTTTACATACAATATTTTAATTCGCACAGTTATTTATTTTTCCCAGAATCTAAAATGGCATTGATTTTATAGATGGGCTTTCAGTACTATAGGTTTTCGATAATTACGAAATGTAAATACAATTTTACCGGGTAAATATGAAAAGGATATACGGGATGTAATTCAAATAGCAATAGGTTTCTCGTCTCTCTGTATCACCAAAACAAATACCAATAAATATTGCATACGAAGTAAAGGTATGCAAAATGTTCACAGAAAAAATAAGTACACCATAGCAATACATATTTTTTTCTTATTCTTTTAAAATCTCTTAGGTTCATGTAATAATACCTACTACTACTACTATACCTACTATAAGAATAAAAGAAGCAAATTATGATAAGAAGTGTAGTGCCAAAACTCACGAGGGCTCCGATTTCTTCAATTAGGAATAAAGGGGGTCATTTTAGAACAATAAGACTAAAGGGTTCTTTTAAGGGCCAGAATTGATTAGTTTATAATAATAAAATAAAATTAGGGATATTAATAAATTTCTATATGCTTCAGTCCACATTGCTTTGAAATAAAATAAAAACTAGCATGTAGTCTTTCATTTAATTTCACTTTTTAACAAAATATCAAGTAGTAAACATCTTAATTTCTGCGAGAAAATAGCAAAAGTTATAAATCGTGTCTTATTGCCCTCATTTGTAAAAACCAGAAAAAATGACGATACCTTCCAAGGCATAACATCAAATCTCTATAAAAATCACGTTCTAGGACAGATACACGCCCTTCTAAAGAGAGATAAAAAATATCCAATCACCACATTTCTGAACCCTCAGACGCTATCAGTTAAATTTCTCTAGAGAATCTCGTTAAGTAGTTTTCTTAAGATGGAGAAACATTGAATATAGTCTATAGTGCAATTACAGGCAATTTTACTCACCCTTTAGGGCCGGACAGATCCTTTTCCAAATGGTTAGGCAACCGCACCTGTGAAACTGGCCGAGGGCTAACTCCATGTAAAAAAGTGGGAGGCCGCCAAAAATCAGCATTACACAATAGGGGATCAGGAAGGCTCCGCCACCGTTCTGGTAGCAAATGTATGGAAATCGCCAAACGTTGCCTAAGTCAACAGCAAATCCAATCACTGCTAGAAGAAACTCGGCCTTCTGTCCCCAAGTCTCCCTGCGTCTTTCGGGCGTAAGTGACACGATGAGCACCCGCTGTGTTAAGAAAAAAAAAACTAATTAAAGTGTGTATTTTAGTGTAGGGATAAAAATAGAATGCCACCTACAAGGAGCAACCCCACTGAATAAACAAAAAAACTTTTACCTCGACCGCTCTTTAGGGCCTATTTTTTAACTGACTTCGAAAAAAAGATTCCTAATTGATCGCGTATTTCGTGTTTATTAAAATTAGCATTATGAAACTCATGTGAAATTTTGCAACTTTTTGAAGGTTTAGGTTACTCTTTCAGGTAACCAAGTAAATTCTTTTTTCTACACATTTACTGAAGTGAACGAAAATATAAATAATATGGGACTATATAAAATGTTTCTGTTACAAATTGAAAATATATCCAGACAATAGATTTTTTACGTGTTTCTGTTTATCTATTTGCTACCTGTCTTTAAATTCATAGTTTTTTAATCGGAACTAGAGCTTTGTCTATTTGTCTGGTATGTAGGTGCTCACTAACTGGATTTTATGGAACTTTTACTATAATAGCTCTTACTAATTTTATAGAAAGTTATAAAACAAATAGTATTGAGTCTAATGTTATGAAATGTAATCTGAAATTGGCCATGACCATGATCTTATGGATTTTAACTATTTTAAAATAAAACCTGTAATATATTTATTTCACTAAAAAGAAAGTGAATCCAGAAAAAATAAGCAATTCCACCATTTGCTTATAGGTCGGTCGTTATTATGTATTTAGGGATCATAGCGCGAGAATGCAAAGCCAGTCTAAGATTAAAAAAAAGAGGAAAATTCTGAGAACGTTACTAGAGTAAATCCGAGAAGATATTTGGGGGAAGAACAGAATAGTTTTAAATATTTTGGCGATGAATAATTCGGCACCACATAAAACAATTTCGATTACTAAAATAATTTATTATTGAAAAAATCTACTATGGCTAATAATATTTTCTAAAAATCTTTAATTATACTTTTAATATAAGATTTGATTAGTTTTTCTAGGCATTCATGTTAGAAATCATTAATTGTTTAGTACTACAAGTCATTCGGTTTATTTTGCCAAAAAAAGAAAGAAGAAGAAGGAAGAAAAATGAGAGTTTAATTATATTACTAACAATACAGAAAAATTCTGTTCACTTACAGCATAACTAAGAAAACTAGGAGCTTAGCTTATTTTCTATATGAACAAAAAATGTGTTGCACTTCATTCATGTATTTTACCAGACAGATCAATGGAAATTTGAATTTGGACCATTGGAACAAAAAAAAGAATATTTTGGCAATGTAGCCAAGTTTAAAAGATTTTGATGCAGGATTCGACATGAAAATGCTTTTGTTTGTTTTAGATGAAATTATTGAAAATTTTGTTGATTTTACTTCTCAGTATTTGTGTCTTAATAGGAAATACTGCTATCTGAGAAGTTTATATTTTCACATGTACTTAAAGGAACCGCAAAGGCACGGCAAGTAGGAAAGGACGATTTTGGATATCTTTTATACCATAAGTAATTGTATTTTTTATTATTTATTTTATTATTTTAATCGTGCTGAGATTTCAGCGTAGTTCAAAATCTCCGAAATAGGATGATTTGTGAAATCTAAAGTGGATGCACATATTTTTATTCTTTTATATTAAGATATATTGTAAATCATTGAAGATCTCTATTATAAAAAAAAGTAAATGCTTAATAAAGCAGATACCAAAAACACAAAAAAATTACACTAAACAATTGCTTAAAAGAATAGATGAAAATAAAAAACCTGGTTCCTCTGATGGACGTACTCAATTAACACTCGAGGCCCGCAAAACGATTTTACAAAAAATTGCGAAGAATTGTGAATGTATGCATATACAATTTTAGGTTATATATAATTAATAAGACCTACCTCGTTGTTGGCATGGGTGCTCTTGGGCAACAATGGCTCCCCGGTAGCGCTGGTAGCATTTGTTGTTTTGCCATCATCCTTGGCGTTATTTTGATACCACGAATTGTTGCCGACATCATTGCTATTCGGTACCTTTTCATTTGTTTCTTCATTCGTCATTTTGTTGGTGAGAAAAACACTGGATCCTGTTGGCCTCTATAGTGCCCACAACACGATTGTGAACACTAAACCGAGGACAACCGCGATAATGCGTCCTGGTCAGGTAATGGGTCTTCTGGCATATTTTTGCTGTTTTAGGCGAAGTAATGTGGAATCTGAGAAACAACAATTTTGAAACATGCATTCAAATTTAGGACTGATTTGTACGCTATTTTAAAAGTAAAATATTGTATATGTTATACAATGTACTCATATTGTATTGCCCTTTATATAGGTGGTCCATATTCCGAATTTTATACTTATTAAGTAAAAATAGAAGAAAAACTGGAAAACCTTAAACTACAACAAAAATAAAAAATTATATTATTCCTGGAAAATGATACACGACCTCAATTCCTATCGAAATAAGCCCATATATGTTTTCATTACGGTTGACTCAATTGTTATCGAATCTTAATTTTTTCTTATATAGATAAACAACAACAGGCTTGCTTAAGTTTTTGAGCTTGTTTAATTAATAAAACATACAAACTTTAAAAAACAGCCTACAATGTAATTTATTTCTTCAATCTTTAAAGGTTCTAGAAATAAGAAAACAAAATGTTTAACTTCTGATATTAAAAACCCGTATACTTCTATTTTTTTCACCATAAACAATTAAGCCCGTAAATTTGAAAATGTGTAGTGAACTTGAAGTCTCATTTTCTACTTTTGTTCAAAAGGAATAATTATTTAATAAATTATTAATTTAAATTTTATAATTATTGTTCATAGGTTACGACACCGTCCAATTATAGTCCAGAATAAGCACCATTTTTAAATGTTTTGGAAAAATATTTTCTATCATTAAATTTTGAACTAGAAAGTACAATTTATTAAAAACATCACTTAAAGGAACGCTAAACACGATGGTATCCTTATCTGGATTGAATTTACTTTTTCAATTGTGACCATTGCGAAAAACTGATTTATTCTATTTCTTATTTTTAAAAGGCCTACGATCAAATTTTTGCAGGCCAAGACTCTTATACAATTACAAGAAAAGATATATATTTTTTATTTTATTTCTTATTTTGAAACCAAAGATGCGCGCAGTTGTCCTTAAAAAAATTTTGGAAATTATATTTTAATAATAGAAAATATTATTCAGTTATGTTAATAAAAAGTATAAATATTCTAATAAAATTATTTAGGTAGAGTGACAAATTATAAAATTGTTTAGTTTATAAAACGAAAATTCATAAAAAGTAAAAAAAAATGTTATACACATATGGAGTTAATTTGATAAATATGGAGGTTCTCTAAGACCTTGAGTATTTTAATGGAACCCTGGTGAAACGCCCTATACAAAATAATGTAGACATAACAATTTTTGAAGAACATCATTTTAAAAACAATAGGCTTTAATGTTAAGATCATGTATTTGTAACTGACACAAATAGGTATTAATTGTTTTACGTTCTTTCGTAAACTATTTTCTCTGATTCTATTAGCTTTATTCATAGTTTTCAGAGTGTCCTCCAATAGTTCGATATAGTTGTATTAAAGTGCTTAATTTTAAAATCTGAAATTAGGTAGGAATGAATTCGCGAATAATTATTTATAACTTAATATACGCCAGTAAGATTGCAAAGCTATGTAGGATATTTGGAGAACCTCAGTATTGAATAGATTATTTTATGCAAATGCATAAAAAGTCTGTTTTTCTCTGTGCCCGCCAAAAATAAAAGAACTACCGAGTGGACATATATAAAGTAACATGTCCTGACTGATTCACCATCGCCGAGCCGAAACCGCAGAAGGTATAAATAAATACGAAATTTTGTCAGTAGTTTTATTTTTTAACATAAAGACTCACAAATAAGAGATTTTTCGAAATTCAACGCCTAAGAGGTCATAAGGGGGCTTAAAGTTTGAAGAAAATTGCTTCCCAAGAAATGAAATAGAATTAATTCACACTGCATATAATTTTGTCTGTGCAGTAATCAAAAAACGACTGGAGGAATTTTGATGAAATTTAGCATAGTAGTAGCTTATGACTCCGGTTAACATCTGGAATAGTTTTCATAACAAATATCCCATTTTTACGGGTGATATAAATGTGTACATTTCAGCAATATGAGGCTTATCGAAATTTATAAAATTAGTTAGGACAAATTGTTCAACGTATTAAGTATTCTTCTTTTTATTTTTACTAATTTTTAAATGTTTCTTTTCTTTCTAATTACGATCCTGTGGACGTATTTTTTTTTTATTAGCAGCCCTATCTCCTTACAGTTTTTTAGAATTTAATTCTGATGCATTGCATAAATTTTAAAATTTGAAATTTAAATAAATCTACATAAAATTGGCGTAAAAATTTTAATACTACTAATCGTTTATTTAAAGGATGAACATTAAATAACGCACTTCAATTAATTAGTTATGGAAGTCCATTAAATGAAGCCAATCCTTAAATCGAATAAATTGATTTTACTGGAACACTCAGTAATGGAATACATTTCCGGATGTTTATAGTAAAAATTCGCCAGCACGTGCATGTAATCATTTCGAAAGTCATTAATTGTTTGCAACAGGTCAATAAAATTCCCGCTCAGACATTTATCCCGGTAATAGGTCCCATTTGCCTACTAAGCGGCTTTTCAGAGGACATAACTATACAACCTGCACTTCTGGGGAATTGCCGGGAGTGACTGAATATTTACAAAGAAGCCCCTTCGACGTTGAAAATTCCAGATTTATTTGCCACATTTCCACGAATTGAATATCCGCGATTAAGTGCAATCGCAATTTTATGCAGCCTTTTAAATTCTTCGGGTCTCGGATGGTGATGTCTTTAATGATGACCAACAAATTTTATTTCATGCATGTAACAGCCCTTCGAAATAGATGACTTCGCCCATGTAAACTGCCTGTGATAACTCAGATAAATCTTCATGAGTCATTAAGTCGAACTTCCACTTTATGCAGAACCAGAGGAGTGGTTTGATAATAAATTTAAAAGCTCCGGGTTGCAAATTTCTTTTTATTTCACAGCTCTTACGTAGTCTGATATGTGTTCAAGTAAACTTATTCTGATATGATTAGTTACGTCGATTTATTCAAACTAATCATTAGATCGGTTAACCTCATAAATCAGAAAATGGCGAAAATTGAAAAAGTTGTCTATAAAGTTTTTAAAAAAAAATCCTTCTAAATAGATATTTAAATAAATTTATAAAGTATGTAGTTTTGGGGTTTTCATATTAGCAGATTGTTTAAATAAACTTATTAGTAATTTTTTTGCTTTGTAAATTGTATGTTTTTTAAACGTTAAACATGAATTTTGAAAAACAAAAAGGCTTTTAAAAATTGAAGGTTAAAGCTTTTCGCAAATTTTGAATTAAAAATTGACAAAGTTCCCAATACGGAGGCAACAATCTGTGAATGCCTAAAATATTTATTTAAATACATAATCCTTGAGTGCAAAGTATTTTTCATCTTTTATTATAATTTCCCTATTTACAAACCCCTTGCAGGAACTTTTTCAATAGTATTTTTGTCAAATGTGTTCAAAAGCATAAACTTTGTAAAATTACGAAAAAATAGCAATTGGTTTCAGAGAAATATTATTGCATTGTTTTCAAATATCTTTTCTAATATAGCTGGGAGCGTATAATTCAGAATTCCAAAAGTTTACAGCATCCTTTGAAGCTCTGCGAATTTCGCTGCACTAAACCGATATCGCAAACCAAGTTCCACAGAAAATATTACAACATGAATTGTGGTATAAAGAGGGATTAAAAGGTTTTATAATATAATATGCAGTTTGTTTCGAGCTGTAATTTGATCCAAACTTTGAGTACCTTTTAGTTCATTTTTTATTTCATAATATAGCAGAAAAAATTAAGTTTTTAAAAGGAAAATCTACAGAAATCATACATCACTTCCTAGGAAAACAATTAATAAATATATCGATCGAAAGTATGCATATTTTATACTAAAAAAGGCATATAACTTAATAATATTTTCGAAATTTATTTAAGAGGAAGTCTTATTTAGTTTTTACTTTATCAAACATGAGGAATATGTTTTTGATAATGTTTGGAAATGGTCACCATGCAAATTCGTTGAACTTTACAACATTTTGGTAAAACTTGAAAAGATTGGACTTACTTAAGATTGTCTTGCTTACCAAAAATCACTACAACTTGCGAAAGAAGTTGATTAATTGTTTCAAGTTTTAGAAAATAATGATTTAATTTGCATTGTAGTGAGTTTAATTTTATATATAATATTACTAATTTAGCTTCAGGTACTGTTATTCCAAAAATTCCAAGTTAAATACTTCAGCCCTGTCAGGATGAAAGTAATAACAACTTACATACAAACACCAATTTTTCTTATTTCTTAATAATACAACATCTCTTTTTTGTTGAAAATTTTATATATAATTTTAATAAAATTAGCAATATTTTTTACAAATGATTTTTGAAGATATATGCAACGCAATATAATTTTAAGAAAAGTTATTATAGACCCAATTTCAGACGTAATAAAATCGTTAGCGTGTTTTTGTAAAGTTTTGCTAGCCTTTGTAATAAATGTTACATGTTCGTTTTAAGAAGTAGTTGTCTCTTGTTTAATATACAAATTTTCCCACAAGGCGTACCAATTGTCCAAAAAACAATAGACCATTTTAAATTCGAATAACCCTTTCAGAATAATTTTTTTTTTAAATTGTTGAAATATATTTCTTGGAAATTAATTTTACGGAAACTTACAAGTAAGCATATGAGAAAACACAAAACGAATAATTGAATTGTTTTTACGAAATGTGTAAAAGCCTAGTAATTTTTAGCTCACTGCTTACATATTTCGACTTCAGCTTAAAAGTTACAATACCATCAATCGCAAAAAAAACAATACTAATTATAACCTTTTAAAATAGAATTACTATTTTATTTTTATTTATTATTTTTATATATATACATATATGTATATATATTTATTTTAAAATTTCTATTTTGTAGATAAAATTCAACTTTATATTTTTTACTTATTACTCCATAATTTATTTCCAATATTTACTTTTTAATAAACTGAAACAAAGAAAAACTAAACAAAAAAAATATGTAAAGTAAAAACAAATATGTTTTAACGATATGTTACAAAGAACTGGTGTGTTTAATAAATGGAATAATAATAAGTTGCCAAAATTCTTGAATAGTTCCAAATTTTATATTTAAATAAACGCTGAAATTATAAATCTGTTTTGTTTATATTCTTACCAGTTTTAATATTTATTCTTTTTTTATTTTTTTATATGGATCAATTTTAACTTTGCTTGCATAACTAAGAATGTAGAAAAACAATACTTAAGATTGGAAAAACTGTGTGTGAAAGACTGTGTATGAATAATTATTATTAACACCATTAAGAAAGTGCTCACAGAAATCCATTTATCGTATGCAAATATTTGATTTTAAAATCATAATTAATTATTAATACAAAAAAAAAAGAAATATTCAAAACTCAATTTGGATATAAGATTAATACCATTGAAAGAAAGATGAGGAATTCTTTATTAATAAAAATCTGTTCTTACTTTATCACGTGTTTCTAGATATTTTATAAAATAAATCATTTTAAAATGCAAGGCGAACTACATTTGAATAATTTTAGTATAAAATCTTCCCATACAGAACATACAGAAAAATCTGTATTAGCCAACATAAAGTGTGCTTGATGATATAGACAAGAGTACAAATATGTAAGACTATTTAACCTTCCAGTTCTAATTTCCCAATATTCATGTAATTAAAACAGAATATTCTGTACTATTATATAAGTTCCATCGTATTCAACTATGTGGTAATAATTTCTAAAATTGGGCAACCTTTACTACAATTCGTTAGAAGAAATATAAGCAAATTTAAACACTTTTGAGGACACTTTTTTTTATCCCACTGTGGATATCCGAGGTAGTACGTAAAGTTTAAAAAAAAATCGATTTCTAGATTTGAAAATGGATAGATATGGATTTTGATTCATATCGCTTTATTTATTTCGAATTTCGATAACCCTTTTTGATTATCCTGAACTGGAGGTTTATACTAAAAATTATATCCTAGATCAATATACGACTATTACAAGGGCATATAATTTAGAAAAAGTCCAGAAAATCGGCTGTTAATAAACCAGCTCCTAGACATTTGCCAACTTTTACTATGTACTTTTTTTTGGATCCAAGTCAAACTTTTTTTTTTATAGTGGTTAAATATTGAAGCCACTTAATGTTGTATATAACGTCATAACGTTTTTATTATGCACAATTTTCCAAAGGTTTTTTTGATGCTTATACACGAAAACACAATATTTAATAGAATTGATAAATATATATAAAAATAATTTAGTATATTAGCACACGGCTTTTTAAAAAATTCTTTTAGTATTAACATTTTATTAAAAATTCCTAAAACTAGGAACTTTAGACTATACCAATAATATTCTATACCACAGAAGAAAAGAAAACTTCTAACTTACATATGTTCTTAATTCAATCCGTGTGTCTTCACATAGCCACTAAAATTGTACACTTTGCACTGTAAGCAATTTTATTGAAACCATCAGTCACTATACAACACTCTTATCGATATTTGTTGCACCGCGCTCTAGGACTTCCTCTCAGCAACTGACAAGAGTCCACCGGGATGCTTCCACTTAAATAGCAACAAAAGCATAAAAATACGTAAAAAACAATACAATTCGCCGCGCATCTCAATTCGGAAGTTGTACTATCTATCACAGTCCCGTAAAGGAAATACCAATTCAATAAGAAACATCCTTCGATCAGGTGCCAGGTGAGAACTTTATAAAAGCCCATATAGCAGGATTGGGAAAAGCTTCGAGCCCCTCAGTGATTGGGTACACCGGATGGCATGCGTGTTATTTCGCATTAGAATAATTAAATGCGACCTCAACGACGACACCAGTATCTCTCCACAAGTGGTTTGGTGACCTACAGAAAGGTATCAGTTCCTCGTAGGATATCCCTTCATAGATCGAAATACTTAACCAAGGTTTTGCACTGCAATTTAAAATAGGCGTAATAACAAATCTTATGATTTTCCTAAAGCACTTCTAAAATATAAATGAACACTAGTTATGGCGTAATAAAATGCATTCGTGTCGATTTTCACTAGTTTTGTGGAATTAACTAAAAACAAATTTCCAAATTGCCTTACCATTTGATACAGTTCCTTAACATGGGACGAAAATAGAAATATCTACTTCAGTGCAGTCCCGAATGTCTCAAGAGGGAAATTTACGATCTTCTGGCTTAACGCTGCTCACCGAGTGCTAGCATTTGCAACTCTCATAGATTAATCCCAACAAGTGTTCGATGATCATGAGTAAACATTGTGCGCGATCGGCTTAAACGTTTGATCAATTGGGATTTATGAATAATTATCAAACGATACGTCGGTAGTTTTCGCGGGAAACTAGAGCACGTGTTGCACTCCACACGCTAGATGAATAAAATACACAAGAGTGGTAATATTTCATTCATTGATCTCAATATATGAACATTAAATTTGAACTAAATAAATGCTGGTGGCACAGAAAGGCCGGCCCTGAATAATTGGAATTCACTTATCTTTCCTTATGTACATGAACAGTACAACTCAAAGATTCCTTTGCAGTCTGATCGAGCATTCATTATCACTTAATCACAACTTTCCTAGAAGAGTTTTATATAAATAGTTTTCACGTATATCAAAAGGCGGCTTCTTTCCCATTTAAAGTGCACTATAGTTTTGTTATCACTGAAGTAGAAATTCATAAACATTCCTTGTCTTCTTACTCACAGTACAGGTGTGATCAAAATACTACAGATCTGTATATTCTTTAGTTCTTCTAATTTTTAGTATTAGTAGGCTTAGTCGAATGTGATCATAGTTTTTGTTTCTTGAAAACATGATTCTCATAGATCGCAAAATGTTGAAAATTTCCCAGTTGTTTCAGTTTCTGTTGTCATTGGATTGTATAAAAAGTAAATAATAAGAGTCTGTTTCACATTCGTATAATAAAATAGAAGACAATCATTTTGTCTAATCAGGTTTTTCGATTGTATACAAATTCTGTGTAATATCATTCATATAGAGAGGTACTAGCGTTAACTGCAATATAGTGGAAGTTTATATTGTCTATCCACCCTTCCGGACCTTAGATTTAGCCAAGCAAGTTACGGACTGGCTCTTATCTCTATAAGCTTTACATGTGATTCTTTTAGAAGGAGGCACATGGAATTTCACCTTCGAGCTTGACTTAAAAATATTTTGTTTTATAGAACAGTTAAAAAGTTCCAGTAATAACTTGAATAATTTTCTTATTGGCCTCCAGAAAAGCTACATAATTTGCCGAAATAAACACATAAATAAGTAAAACTAGATATTATTTTTAAAATAAAAAAAAGGTAATTAAAATATTCTACACCGAAGCCAAGGATATAAAGTTTTGGACCTAATTGCCGAACTTAACAAAGTGAGTACAATTTACCTTCCTGTATCTCGAAGTTTTGCCTTCATTACAACATTTGTTCAACATTTTATTTTGTTTTTCTCGAAAGCCTCTTTTGCTGCTTAGGTTATAATTTTTATTATGTTTGTCTTGAAATTTGGATTTCATAATTTCTGCTAATGAAAAATGATATAAAAATGAAATTCAGTATTACAATGCATCCAAGATACTACAATAACATCCCAGTTTAAGTTTCTACACTAAGAAAGTACAATGATGACCTTTAATTGCATCTTTATTTTCTTGGTTCCGCGATTTTTACGTGTATTCCTACAGACTTCTTGCGATTCCCTTGTCCCGATATATTTATAAATTTGAAATTGTTTTCCTTTCGATTATTTGATAGCCTTTAGTAAAGATTTATCTGGCGATATTATAGGACTTTTGGAAAAAACATATTTCAAATAAATATAATTTATTCTAGGTGTTTGAATATACATTTGGGAGACAAATCATCGAATTCCAAATTATATAGGAGGTTTTTAAGCGGTCACTAAAAATTCGGTTTAAAATTTTCTATTTGATCAGTTGCTATAATTACTGACTAACGCAATACACCAATTTTCGTGGATATCTATCCAGTAATTCATAAAAATTCAGGGATATTATTATTGCGAAAAAGTTATTTTTAAAAATTCCATTAAGTACTTACGGAATTGTAAAAAAATGTGAAAATATTCAAAAATGCTGTTCATGTTTCCAAAGTAATAGTAAATTATTTAGATACGTCGCTATTGGGTCATTGCACGAACAATCGACAAACATTTTGAATCAACTTTTTGTGATTTGTATAAAATTTTCGGGACTTAAAACACCTCAATTTCTTTGAGGTGAACCCCCCTTTCCAAAATGCATATAGTTTAATGATTTTTAACTTCTGTCTGCTTGTAAGTCATCCTAATGAGTCTTTAATCATTACTCCCTACCTTTTCAAGATTGAGCTATAAAATAAGCATATTTCGAGAAGAAGTTTTAATATACCAATATAATATTATAAATATTACATAATATCTCTATGATTGACACTTTCAGTCAAACCTATACATGCAAGGGGTAATATATCTTATATCAAACTCCGTTGATCTCAAAAAATCGTAGGATCATACGTGTATATACGATATATTTATCGAAATTTTGAAATTACTTTTGTAATTATAACATGAAGACGACCGGCTTAAAACATATATTTTTTTAACAGAAATCAAGAACTAACAGAAATTAATCGTCGGATCCGTTTACCTTTAAAAATCCCCGCTGTTATTTTTAGTTCTAGAATAAAATTTTAAAATTCAGTTGATATTAAATTATAAATGATACGATACGATTTGATATCAGTTGATATCAAATTATAAATGATACGTACGTACAACGTATGTTATGATGTTTAAGTGTATTCTAATACCTATATACACTATGGTGTAGTAATTGTTACAAACCTTCATTCCTGAAACACTATAAGATTCCAAAATTTTAGTTCGTTTAAAAAATGTTCAGAATATTTGTTGAATTTGTGTGAAACGATCAGTGTTTCATTTTTATTTAAACTTTGTGTCTCACAGATCCGTTTTTGTAAAAATGTCACGCTGTATATTTTCTTGAAATAATGAAATTAATGTGTCCGTTGGAATTATGTTTACCTAGACGAATTCACATGAATGTCCAAACACGAAAGTGAGCAGCATTTACACTTTTTCTTCTCCGTAAAAGGGTGCTAGTATTAAGTCGTCTTCGAATGTTTTGAAGTGGGAGACTGCTAAAATAAGTGAAAATCGGACGGGAGTAGATTTTGCGAACATTCGTACGAGTTCACCGCATGTGAAAAAATTTTCTGAATAAAGAGCCTCTTCTTGATGGCTATCTTTTTGGGTCATCCAGATGTTTGTCATCAGATACAGTTTCCATTGCAGAGTGTCTGAAACAACTCTTTGAATATGCCGACGCCATCGTGTCAATTGCGCTTATAGTCAATTGTTTGATGTTATTTTAACTTTATCTTACCATTTAATGGTTTGTTTAGCTCTTACTATACACGCCTAAGATTGGTTACACAAATTTCTTTCTTACATATTGTAATTAATTAATTACATAAATTTTAGAACTGAGAATTAATAGGTACACTTAATAAAATCATTATCATTAATGAAATAAGTATGATACTATTAATATAGAAAGATAATATTTCTTAAAACAAAAGTCGTTTAGTAAAATTTAAATTAAAATAGTCCCTTAAATTTAATTCAAACCAAGGTGAAAGGTGGTCAAAGTTGTACTCCTTTTACGCAGCATATTTTATCATTCGTAATTATTTTAAATTTCTCTACTTCAAATTTTTATTTTTGTTAAATGTTTGGTTTTGTGAATGTCTTAAAACTAGTTTCGTAATGAACGGCTATGCTGCAATTACAAAGTTTTAATTTACGTGCTTTCATTTTTCACTCACATATTCTTAGCTCATCTGCTGAGTTATTTTTTATACGTTATAAAATAAAAGGCAAGCTTAAATCATAGAAGTTATTTGTGGTTTTTAAAAATACTAAATCGAATCACTCAGAACTATTCAACTTATTACAACCCAAAATTGATAGACTGAAGATTGGAGATTTGCGGTTTTGGTATTTTCATTTGCGGCTGCCAATATCTTTGACTACCTTAAATGCAATACCTGCGATTATCTAATGAATTGATCTTAATAACTACGTAATTTAATCCTTTACTGTCTTGACATAGTTCTGAGTATTAAAGTAACGAGCTAAATGAATTTTTATTATCAGAATATGAAAATTGCATGGAAATTTTTCAAGTGTTTTAGCTTTTTCTTGTATATTTTATTTAAACTTTTTGATACTATGAAATGTATGTAGTGTATTCGTCTTTCAATATATATTTTTCATTTTAGTTTTTATTTGTTTTTATGTCATTATTATGTATTACTACAAAAACTATATATGTACATTGAACTTTGAACATAATTTTAAAAATTCAAGTGTTTTTTTGTATTATTTAAAAACTAAAGTAAAAGCTTTCTAAATCTTTGTTCGTTTGTATGTTGTTTTTTTTTATCTAGTTTTATACAGGGATCACATAATTGTTTCATACTTTTGAAATCAATACAAGTCTTTCCCAACTTTAAGGGTAGAAAAAATAATCAAACAGAAGTATTGAGACTTGGTAACTTGGAGATTCCGTTAGAAGAACTAAAACAAAACTCACTGAACAAAATAATAATTTAAAAATTGTGAAAAGCACAGCGAAATTTGTGGCAGTGTATTTTAAACATTCAACAGAATATATAACAAATATTGAAACCATGAAATGGAATAGCACCTATTAAAATATATAATTAATGCTTAGTTCTTCAGTCTAAAGTACAACATTCTCTATTTTTCATCAGTGTAACTATAAAATATTGATGATTAATACGACATGATATTTTTTAGACAATCGTTTTTTCTTCTCTCGCTAAGCAAATTGAAATCGTATTCGTATGAAAGGGTGAAAATTTCAAGATTTCAGTAAAGTTTCTTTTATTTTGTGGCACTTTCATTTTATAGTACTTCATTGTAGTTTATAAAAAGAGATCGTGGGGGATTTCTTGGAAATTTTTATACAAACCTTTTGGTTTATATTCATCCTGAAGGTTTAAGAGTATTGAACACCGAACAGGATTTTGACATGCAATAAAAGTTTGTTTTATTTTAAAGCTTTTAACTAAGGAATTAAAAGAGATTTTTTTCTGTCATTTCGATTGAAATAATTCTGTTTTAGACTATATCGACAACATTCTTTCTTGATTGTAAAAAAGTTTTGTTGTCTTTAATTTTGGAGGAATCAAACGGTCAAATCATCAACCGTCAAGTTACACAACTTATTTTTTATTTTTAAAAGAACTATAAATATGGTTTATTTTTAAGTTAAGTTAATTTTCCTGTATAAATTAAAAATATGTTTACTTTAAACTTGGGTTAATAAAATCAAGCTTAGATAGTTTGACACCACCGAATAAAGGAAAACAAAATTAAAATTGCATCATATGTATATATAATACTTTTAAAATTGCTCATCATTATTGTTCGACTGTATTCGTATTTCTTTCTCATGAAATTTTTCGAAATTCAAAGTTTTACAGAGTATGCGAAATTTGTAAAGCTAAATTCTAAATCCAAATTGCTTACAGAGAAGAAAATCAATGTTAATTTATATAAATTACTTTTCTGAATGCAATACAAAGTAGATTTATGCAATATAAATCGTTCATATTATAATTTGTTCTTTTTCTACTGAACAAAGAAAGTGCAAAAAATTGCATTGGTTTACATAGTAAAATATCTTGCTTGATTTATATTTCCATTCTTTGCTTAATTACCAAGTTTTAAGGATTGCTTTTTCAAAATTAGCACATTTCTTTTAAAAACACACTTGATTTCATCGACTTTGATGTTGAACAAGGCACTATCAGTAGCATAAGTATGCAAATACGCACATTTTACATAAGCGTGGGTTTAAAAATTTTCACAGAAGAATAATCATATAATATTTTAAATCCTTAACACAACTGCACTGTAAAATTGTACACAATTGAACAAAAACCACTTGCTCGAACTTATCTGGTAGAATTTTTGATTCAGATATGGTTCTTATGAAACCATAATTTGGTGGTCAATTTTCTGTCTTCTTTAGTATGCTAATTAAATTTACTGACCAGCAATGACAACGGACGATGCACTCGCACACGTTCTAATTTCTAATTGCGATAAAATTTAATTCAGTTGCAATTAGAACTAGACCACAATTAGTAAGACGGATTTAGGCGCGCTCGCGTGTTTTATCCACCGACCGTTGCATCGGATTTGTTGGATTTCCAATGGTTGAGGTTGTGACCAATTAGCAAATGAAATCTTCTTAGGAAAATTAACAAATTTAAATGTAGTCGATTCACCTGTGTGATGACGTGGATGCAACCAGTATGTTGACTGAAGGTCCCGCAGAAACTCGAAGTGCAGTTTACCTATTACCAGTACTGAAAATATCTACCTGAACCCACCTACCGCATCAACGGACGCAAACTTGAGATAATGTTTCGTCAGAGAGAGTCATTTGTAACAATGCCCTGAGTACTGCCCATTAGATGCTGCTCGATTTCATAAAAAAGAAGCATGTGCACGAAGATGGAAATGTTTGCATCCGATGGTTTTGAAACCGCAAAAGAAACCACTAGACGTCGTCAAACATGCCACAGTTTGTGGTTTTGAGAAATTCTCACCGGACAAATGAATTAACGTTAACACTCTTAGTTGAAATGTTTTGAAACATTACAACGATCAGGTAGGTATTGTCGTTCAAGATTATGTTACAGATTAAACTTCAATTGTTTAAAAAAAAAAAGTCTAGTGGAAAAGAAACAAAGGGAGAAACATTTAATAATCGTAACATGGCTACTGATACTAATTTTAAATTTCAAACTTAAAAGACCAATGACGTGGGACTGAAAAGTTCTCGTCCTATGAGTAATCTTATTACACATTACGTAGAGCTAATTGAGCACTTTATTAATATACAAACTCAATTACAAATCATAAGGATCATCCTGATTTTGGTAATTGTATAGCAAACGTATCATAGATTGATTCAGTACTGCAGTTTCATTCTAACACTTACTTTAAAGAAAAAAAAAGAAGAAAATTTTGGAAACTTTGAGCTTTCATATTTTATACTAGTTGTGTGGACAATGGCAAGAATCGGTTGAAGACAACACTAGTTCTCATCAACGGCAGCTGCTAGAAAAACGGCTACTAAAAAATCGTAGATTGAAAATGTTTACTAGAAAATAAATTAGATAAATATTACATTTGCATATAAGAAATGTGAAAACGAACTTAGAACCGATAATAGCTACACAGTTCAAAACAAAAGAAAAACAAGTATAATGCTCGAGCTGTACAAAAATTATTTAAAATTTGTACTCTTATCATTACAATGAATAGTGGATTATGTTTTATTAATTTTAATCAAAATATAGAGGTAATGAAAATGGAAACGGCTAATAAAATGAAAATATATATTAAAAAATTTTGGGATAAACTTTGTTAGACTTTAATAACTTTTTCTTCTAGAAAATTCAGCTTTTCATAAAAATGTTATAAAAGAAATAAGCGATAAATAATCGCTTAAAAATATAAATAAAAGAAGAGCAATATTTTGGCAGAAGCTAGAATTCTAACCATTAATGCAATTAAATAACGGAAAATTGTTGGTATCAACAAATGTTGCAAAACGGCTAAGAAAAAGCTTTCATTTCGTAGATAACAACGTATCATTTCTTTCATCGCGTTAGAAATGATGTTAGCATTGCTAAATTTTATCGTTTTGAATTGCGTTCAGTTGCGTGAAATTTTAATTCGTTCTTTCAAAACATGTTTCTTTTCTTGTTTTCTTCAAAATGTCTGATCAAATTTATTGAACAAATGGTGCTACGATAAGTAATATTGCTCTATACTTTTTCTTTTGAATACATTAACAGTAGCAAAAAATTACAAGCAAAAGTTGTTCATCCTTTTAAGCTGGAAATATTCTTTAAGACACATCATCCTCCAAATTACACAAAATTCAGGTTAAAGGTTAATTTGATTCTACCTTTTAAATGATTGATTTTGTTGATTTTCTTCGTGGAAACCTACCCATTTTAATTTAAAAACTGTTTGTCCTCCTCCGTAAGTGCTTCATGTATGTAAAACAATTTTTAGAAATATCTTATTGTGCTTTTAGTAACTTATTTCAACTTTAACTTCTTCATAACTGTATAAATTTAACCAATCGATGTGCATCATCATAATTGTGCATTAAATTATCTAGAAATACATATATGCAGTATATTGAAAAAACTTAGGAATTTCAAAGGCTACATCGAACGCAAGAAACAAAGTTGGCCAATTTTCAGGCTGATTTGAAAACAAAGTTGTAAAAATTCACATTTTGTGGTCTCGCAAAAAACGTGTTTAAAATTCCCACTGATCGAATCGATGATAAATAATGTCTTTGTATATAAAAATGTCTGGTATTTAGAAAATACCTTATTATAATAAGTTTGTTAATTCAGTTATTCCTGAGTTGTGAATATGAATTTTATAGAGATTGAAGATTTTCAAATATATGTTATATTTAATTTTAAATTTTAAAGACTTGTTCTGCATTTAAAAAATGCATAAGAACGTCTGCTTTTGCCCATCCTTTTTGCCCGCGAATAAAAATTTTAATCTGTTGAAAATTTTAATACATTTTTGCATCAGTTGCTTATAAAATCTTTAATGATAGATGTGTTTCCTTTAAATATTAAATTTATTATAAATGAGTTCATCTGCGAGGGGCTCCACCATTAGTTGAAATTAATTTGAAATTAGAATAAAGCACTTCAAATGTTCTCAACACTGCCAAATGTCGTCGTACAGCTGGCAACACTTATTACCTTTTGACATTTCTAATATCAGCTGTTTGGTACCCCGTTGTAAAATGGGTTTCGTCTTAAAAACAGTTCAAATAGGCTTGTTTAAATTTAGAGATTTCCACAAAAATTTACTTTTAATTAATAACGTTAGGCTTCTTTCATCATGTTCAGTCGAATCAAGCACAGACAGCAAGCAGAAGAAAATTACGGTGGCGGTGATTGGAGTGCCAAATGCCGGCAAGAGCACATTCATTAACAATCTCATAAATCACAGAGTAAGCTCTTTTGATTTCAATTATAAAGAAGTATGATTTTAGTAATGCTTTAACCAGGTTTGCCCAACCTCAAGTAAAGTTCACACAACCCGAAAGGCACATAAAGCCATTTATACAACGGGTGACACGCAAGTTATTTTGTTCGATACTCCTGGCTTAGTAACCCAGAAAGAGATCAAGAAACATCACTTGGAATCGACTTTTAGTAGATGCTACCGCGACTCTATAGAGCATGCGAATATTATAGCAGTTATGCACGATGTTTCTAATTCCTACACGCGGAACGAACTTCATCGCACTGTCCTCGACACTTTAGAAGCATATTCAAAAATTCCCTCTTTCCTAGTGCTAAATAAAATAGATGCCTTAAAATCAAAGAGGATTTTGTTGGATTTGGTCAAAAGTTTGACGAACAATACGCTGTCAGCTAAGAAAATAACACTAAAGTCCAAAGGGGAGGACAAGAAACCTTTGACAAAGCCCCACGGTTGGAGCAATTTCTCAGATGTATTTATGGTTTCTTCTATCATAGGAGATGGCCTGCAGGAAGTTATGGTAGCAATGTCGTTTTTTTAAGTAAATTACTTCTTGATTTATCTTTTAGAATTATATTCTGAGATGTTCAAAACTTGGAATTTGGGAATACCCTGCAGAGACTTACACAGATGATAAACCTGAGGACATAATTGTTAATAGCGTGAAAGCCCGTTTGCTGGACTATTTACCGCAGGAAATCCCATACAACCTCAAGAGCGTGCTTGAGTACTATAGCGTCGAAAAAAGTAATTTCATTTAGATCAATGTTGAAACCTTATTTCTATTATTTTAATATTTAGATATTGTGTACGCCTCGGTCGTAATTACCTGTCCGAATAGCCGCATAGAACGTTTAATTTGCGGCGAAGGAAATGGGAAGCTGAAACAAATTACAGAGCGAGTGACATCAGACCTAGTTGAAACATTCAGGTTGCCGATTTCCTTAACTTTAGTAACAAGTGTAAAGAAATCTGCTGCAGTCCGAGCTTAAATATAAGTTTAAAGATATTTGGCTCTTTTATTGGAAATAGCTTTTGTAGAAATAGAAATAGTTTAAGAGGAATTTCTCAACGAAGAAAACTAATGTACAATTCCTCTATACCTTTATTTTTTTTTTAAATCGTGAACAGGAAATTGACTGAAATCCCGACAGGTGATTTTTCATTTTCTTGTCTATATGCTTTTTATTCGTTTTTATCGTGCATATTCGCATGCAGACCTTTCAATGTGAACGACACAATAAGATTAATTGTAATATTATTTCACAGACTACTCAAATTTTTGTAGTCGATATCGGAAGTTTGAGATTTTAACTATAAACGGTTTAAAATTATTTAAAAATCCTTTCTACTGTGAAACTCACGGACAGATACCAGAACATTTCAGAAATCAAGAGTTCTCTTGAATGATTCAATTTACTCACCAATTTTTTATCACTTTATTTAGTTTTTCGACCAGCTTTTCTTCTTTCTTTCTTTTAAACAACCCCTTCTCTTTCATAAACACTGGAAATTAGTTAAAAGAAATATTTCCCGAAAATAGCATAAATCCTATTTTCACTATTACTACATCAACTGGATTTTGTGCCAGCTTTAAACTTGAAATATGAAGTTTCAAAATGTTAAAATTATTTCATAACTTCTAGAGCCTTGCGCTTGCATTCTTAGAAATCTTGTACGTTATCATTTGTTGACCTATTTCAAAACACAAATAAAAGTTTCGGTATGCACATAAAAAATATTACTTCAGGTATTGATTTGTAACCATGAACTTGCATAATTTATTTATACAACTGATTCATACTACCCTTGTTTCTGCTGTTCATGCAGTTAATTTTACTGAAAATAAGTACAGAATGTTTCATCATGCGAACTTCGACTTTGAAGACTACAACACCTCTTATAGGCAGTGACGGGTGAGGCATTTCATCATTGAAGAATCAAGAGATCGAAATGCAGAAAGTGGAATGGAAATATAAAAACTATTTGATTTCTAAAATCTTTTCATATATTTCACAGCTTAACAATATCTTACCCTAAAACAGTATGGTTCTTATATACACTAGATTGTTACAATAAATAATATTTACAGAAATCCATAGAGAGATCTATCTTAGTAAGCTAAGGATGGGAACAACTCAGAGAAGGACTTGTCGCTCCAAAAGTCGTCAATCTGAAAACTACTCCTATCGCTTTGCGGAGACCCAATGGACTCGTAACCATAGTCTGTCGCTGAAACTTCGGAAAGTGGACTTTTAGGTAGGCGAACGTTATCGTTGATGCACAGAAACTCCTTTACTGGATCGAATTCGTCCTCACTCTCGTTCATAGTATCCTGCTCCTCTTCACTAACGATCTCTTCAACTGCTTCGTTTATTGAAATATCCCCACCCGGGAGAACTATAGAAATGCTGTCTGTCTTTTCATCATAAGTTCCATACAAAGTTTCAGGGTCAGATATCGTACTGGCTGTGTCCTGATTTGATGGCGATTCTGCCTTTACGCTGCTAACGATATCTTCGCAGGATTCCATGATTTCTGCTGTGGACCCCACCACTGATCCAGACAGTCGCTCTGCGCAGCTTGGGCTTTGGGCATCATCATTGCGACTCTCTGCATTATTGTCTTCCAGGTGTGAGGTGATATCTGCGAGTAGGCTTTCGGCAAGTTCTTCAAGCTTGCTTGCGTCGAAGTCTTCGAACAAGTCTTGTAGAGAAGGCAGAGAGCTATTATCTTCCACAGAGTCGAGCTGTGGTTGTCCCCCTTGAGATTGCGTCGAGTCGACTTTGGTTCCATTCCCTTCTGCAGAGGGTAGTTAGATACTGCTGATCTAAGTGAATCATTGGAACCAGAGCCGACACCACCCAACTTCAAGGGTGTACTTTGAAGATTTTGTTGACGTTGCAACTCCTCTATTTGCTGTTGTAGTTCTTGCACTTGCCTGTCTAACTTGCTGTTTTTATCCAGGAGCGATTGATTTATGCTTTCCAAAGTGTCACATTTATTCCTTAAAATATCGGTCTCCTGTGTTAATGCCTTTATCGTTTTTTCCATTTCGTCCATCTTTGCTTTTTTCCTATCGCGAGAGGTCTGGGCCGCCACACGATTTTTTAATTTTCTGCTTACATTAATAATTAGCACTAATAGTAATTAAAAATGGATAGAACATACTTCCGCTGTATTTTCTCTTCCCATGTTAGATGATCCAAGCGCCGTTTCTTGCATCTTCCAGAATCTTCGATCTGCTCGGCCGCCGCTAGTGAAATTGTTGGAGTAGCCGCAATCCTCCGCAACGGATTTGGGGATATCGCGACGTATTTAGGGACCGTAGCCAAAATTGGGACGCTCATGTTGTATAAATGCTTTGTTTTACAAAAATTACAATGATCTCAAGGACATAGCACGATATTCGCTACTACAAATAACAACGGGCACGCGTCTGCTTTTGTTTATTTTCTGGAATTCATTGCTTCACGACGCACTAACTGGTCTTCTTTATTCTTCGTCATTACTTTCACCGTATGTTTGAATATTACAGAGGTTGAAAAGAAACTACTTCTAACAGAAAAGCCTAAAACCGACCTGGACTTCCCCAATTGGTCCAATTGAACTGACGTGGCGCAATCACAAGTGTTGGATTAATTTTCGTCGAGTCGAAAGGAAAAGAGGGAGAAATTACATCATAGGACTACCGCGTATCATTGACATATAAGCAATGGACAGGTAATCTTCTAACTTTCCCTAAACGAAACAAAATAATAAAAGCGTGTACAGAAAAAAAAATTATATCTGTAAATACAAATGCAAATCAAAATAATTTCTGTCGATAAACATGTTTTTAGAAACTTAGTAGTAAGCCTTTTTTATTATTCTTTATTTCATACCCGCTTTCTTGTCAAATTCTATAGACCTATTGATTTTGGGGTACAATTTTTTAATATGAATCCAAAGTTTAATTTCGTACTGCTTGTAAGTAAAATAATTCCTTGAAGTATTTGTGAAAGACTTGCAACAGTCAGGCCTTTATTTTTTGCCTATATTTAACGTTTTATTCTACCTTTGAAAATCAATAAAGTTATATTGCTTAGCGTCGGTTTTCCATTCAATTATAAGTTTCACTTTATAGATATTTTGAACAGTGTTAGCAATACTTGTTTTACATCGATGAGCGCGATATTTATCGTGTATATTTTTTTCATGTGTAATTATTTTCATTGTAAATATGCTTCTTCTCAATGCTCTTTAACAAGTGCTTACGTTTTGTACGAAGTTTACGCTATAAATATTTATGGGGATTTACTTTGACTCGACGCTACAATTTATTATTATTTAGCAAAACAAGGTGCGGCTGAGCTTACATTTTAACAGAAATGGGACGAATGTTTGCTACAGGTTTTGACATAAAGAGAGAGGGTTTCAGCTTGACTACGTGGGGCGTTATCACTTCTTCGAGATTCTCCGAACCGATTCTATGGACGCTGTTTCGGAACCGCAACAAAATTCAAAATTTATCATTTTAGCACTTCTATAAATTGTAGTATCCGGAAAATAAATTTACTGTGATCCGCTTCAAAATCGAGAAAAGCTAGATTAAGTTATAGTTTTTGAGGTAACAAACATAATTTTTAATGTGAGCAACAGGAATGGATAAAGTTCGCACGTATTTGCGCACTGCCCTGCACTATTGGCATGTCCCGTTCGAGCCACTTTTGATCCCCATTTAGCTCCGTACATAGTTCTTGTACAGACTTGGAATTTGCCTATATGTTAAGATTTGCCAATATAACGTTATATTCGAAATTTCATACGTTTAGGTAGAGTAGTTTTGAAGGTACGAGCGCCTGAATGTCGTAGTTTTTGGCATTCATTGACTGAGGGATCATCAAAAACTTTTAGGTACTTCCAATGGAATTAAAAATTGACTAATTGTGCAACCGCAGTTCAACGAGATGTTTGCCGATGTTTATTTAAACCCTTAACACAAAGCTTTTTAGTTTTGCGTTTTCTATCATTTGTAAGTTACACGTATTCAAAGAAAATATGAAATAAAATTATCCCTCTTAAAGTACGAAATCTTGATATATTTAGTAAAGTTACTACTAATGTTAACTATTCATGCGGTCTTTTTAAGGAGAAATTAACTTTTGAAGCATAGAAATTTAATTTTTCTTCAGATTTAGAAGCTAAAATAATAAGGCAAAACATTTCTTGGCTGCGTAATAATCTAAAGCTACATTTGTTATAATAATGTGTGATATGTTTGACGACGGAGAATCCCGAATTAATATAAAAAATACTGCTTACTCTTCTGAAATTGTAGATTAGTTTTAAATATTTTTTTAATGATCTAATATTGCTTTATTTTATTAAACAAAACTTACTATAATATACTATAATATATGATAAAACATATGTTAAATCACACAATACTTTCGGCAAGAAACACGCGGGCGAAGTGTACTGTACGGTATATAATTCATTTCGCTAATTGTGAATTGCGAACTTTAGATATTGAAAATGTATAGTAGAAAATCAAATCTCCTTCATTAAAAATATTAACTTCAAAGTAAAAAATACAAACAGGTCTAATGCGAAGTTAATTTACGCTTTCTTATATTTCCATACTTTAGTGATTTAAATCTAATCACTTATTTATAGTAATAATGGATTGTAAGATGCCACATTACAACAACCATTTCCTCTATTCGCGCATTAATAAGCTTGCATTAGTAGACAAAAATGGATGGTTTGGGAGTACATGTTGAAATCTCCCCCTTTATGCTAACCCAACTTATAAAGATTCTGTTTTTATTTCTGAGGTGTGCAATCCCGAAATTAGTTGTTAAAAAAGCATACACACTACATACTATTATAAAATTCGCAATACAATTCTATTATAAAATTAAAAAACAAAGTGAACTTTTAGGCTTTTATGATATCGATTTGTTCTAAGCAAATCTGGAGGAGAGAAACAAAATTTCCTTCCTCTTTGCATAATACAGCTTTTTAATTCATACTGCGGGCGTACAACTGTCACACCTTTATTCAATAATATAGTGCAATCATTTCCCCTCAAGAAATAAAGGATTAAAAACATCTCTTAATTTGTAACTGATACAGTACTTTATAATTCACGAACTCACTTTTCGACAAAGAATATATTTAAACCTTTTTAACAATTTGAACAACATCTTCATCATTCAAAATATGGTCAATGCCAACCTTTTGAGGCTGATGTTTAACAGAGGATCCCCATACAAGTGCACTGCAAGATAAATTAAAGTGATTTTTTATGCCGGATATTTTCCAAAAATGCTCTTACTATTTGAATTCCTTAGCGATTGATCTGTGCAGTTTGTTACAAAAATCTTGAATTGATGTCCGTTCGCTGTGCAAAACAATTGGAGAACTGTAGTCCGGAAGTTGACCTTTTGGCTTAGTGTATCTGGGGAAATAACATTGAAATTTTAGATTCAACCTCTAGGGTCTTTTTTGATCCATAGTATATTTTCAATTAAAAGACAAGATTTTTTTCCTTTTTTTTTAAATTATTAAACAAAGTCATAAAATTTTAAGCCCGTGATTCATATAATTTCAGAGTTATTCAAAAATTAATTTCGGCTTGAGTCGAAAAAGATCCTAGGGCCTGATCAAGGTTAAAAAACGAACTATTTTATATACACGGTCGAAATTAATCAATCAACGCTTATTTTAATTCATACGTAGAATGAAATTTGCTGACTATCAACTTGTTTCATTTGGAGTAAAAATAAATTTAATTTAACTTTATTCGCTTTTTGAACGTACGGAGAGGGAATAAGTTAAACGTATACTGAATTCACCTTTTTTGCTCATTCATCGCCTATGAAACTAAAAACAATTACAGTGACCTTTTACATCCTGCATGGCGCAATAAACAAACAATATGGAAAATATTAACTTGGTAAAAAAAAAATTAATGAATTCTGTAAAACTAAATTTGTCATCAGTTGGCCTTTGGTTATTTCGGAGAAATAACAACGCAACTAATAGTGAAGAAACAAAAATTTTAATTTACTTACATGCGAATAAGTTTTAAATAGTCCCACATCAATTCTAGCAGATCGTCAAAGTTCCAACGGTGGTGAGCTGAAATCGGGACACAATGAGGGATTTTGTAGATAACATCTAGTTCCTCGATTGTTATCTGATCAATTTTGTTTAGCAAGTAAATGCAAGGTATATAAATCCGATTGCCTTCTATAACATCAATTAAGTCATCACTAGTAGCATCATAACGTAACGTTATGTCGGCGTTGTGAATCTTATATTCTGATAGAATCGTTTTTACGGTATCAAGATCGAGCTCAGATTGTGTCACCATCGAGTTAAGATTTATACCCCCTGTAATTGATCTTTTTCAACTTTAGTTTCTTTTATCGGATATCCTAACTAAACCTTTGTCCTTCTTCCTGAAATGTATATTTGGTGGTTTCTTATTTAGACGGATACCAAAACCTTCCAATTCATGCTCGAGCAACTTCTTGTGATGCAGTGGCTTAAGAACGTCTAGCACCATAAAAATAAGGTTACAGGTTCGAGCAACTGCAATAACTTGCCGACCACGACCTTTTCCGTCTTTAGCACCTTCAATAATTCCAGGCAAATCCAACAGCTGAAATTACATAGCCTTTAGTTCATGTTACGAATACAACGAACATCCTACTTGAATCTTAGCTCCCTTGTATTTAATGCACCCTGGTACTGTCGTAAGAGTTGTGAATTCATAAGCGGCTACTTCAGAATAAACACCGGCTAAATTGGATAGAAGTGTTGATTTCCCCACAGAAGGGAATCCTACAAAGCCAACACGAGCATCTCCAGTTTTTGCCACCTCGAAGCCTACGTTTGAAACCAAATTTTAACCCGCCAAGAAAACAAACTCTTACCAACCTTCTGCAGATGCACCGCCGCCTCCTTTAGGAGTTATTAATTCTCTTCGTAGCTTAGCGAGTCGCGCCTTCAAAAGACCTAAATGACCAGCCGTTGCCTTATTTTTCTGAGTCCTGGCCATCTAATAAGGTTATAATGGTTATACTCAATTTTACATCAATAGGGAGAAATTGTTTACCTCGGCCTCTATGGCCGCAATTTTCTCTAATATCGTACTCATCTTTAACTTATTAAATTGTTTTTAATTAAGACTCTTTCTGCATAGAAATCCCTCCGGCACTACACCTTACCTAGAGAAACGACAGAACCACAATAATTCTGACTTTTCGAATTCGAAAATCTGGCGTGGACACATTCCGAGCAATACGTTCCATTTCCACAATAGCCACTGACATATTACTGTGTACTTTACCTTGAATATTAATTCTATTTTAATTTTTTTCTTAAATTGAAAGATGATTAGAGTGAAATTAACGGAAAATAAAACAGTTAATTTTTAAATGTCAGCTGCCAAGAATTGTGTTTATGCTTATCGAAGATAAAAATGGAAAAGGACACATCAAAGGGTTCTACCAATTCCTTTTAAAGCTTTTTATATAGTATATTATTAAAAATATGTTTTAGATAAAGAAAATTCGAGAAGTAAATTCGTTCAGGATATAACAAAACAACAATATTTCGCAATAAATTATTCTAAACAAGAAAATATTTTTCCAACGGTCGAAGGAGATATTTCCCCACATCCAAATAAAATCCAAAGGAAACGTCCTACACATATCATAAACACATCATTGCCTGCTAAGGTTTCAAAGGTCTCCAAATTTGATTATCTACCTGTGCCAGTAAATGTACAAAATGTAAGAAACATTAGGTCAAGTGAAAAAAACGACACGCTACGCAGGCTAAATAAAGAACTTCCAAGTCGACATCCATGGCTTATTACAGGCACTGTTGAGTTCGTAATCAAAACTCATAGGGAGAATCCGGATCTTGAAGCAATTTATGAAATATATGGTAGGAATACTTACGTAGTAATAGTTCTTTTTTACGTGAAATTTCTAATTCATGTCAGCTATGCAAATCTATGAAATCCAGTCATTTCGACCAATCTTAAGGCAGCCTTTTATATTTTAAATTTAGATTTAAAATTTAACTTAATATTTGTATAAATTAAGCCAATTTGATCACTGCATTGGTTATCTATGTGGTACGTTTGCTACACTTTCGTTCGTTAGTTGAAACTAAATAAATTTGAAATATTTGTCTGAATGTAATTCATTTCTGCACACAAAATTATCGGCTTTTTTGGTATCAACATTTTCCTTCGCATATTTGAATAAACAATTTTCAATTCTGTAGGCAGTGGAACAAAGTTTAACTCATGAGAGTTTATCAGTAATATGCAGTGTTTGGGATGAAGTTCAGCGACAATAGTGCGCAGATATTTTTGTTTCTATAATTTTGTTACTTTTAAATGTATACAAAGTCCGTGAATTTAATCGAATGATTCAGACTTTGCTGAAATCGGTCCTACACATATGTAAAACAAATAATGCTCACTAAATGAGCTCAACCATCGAGAGGTCTTTTCTAGAAATGCATGATATCGCTTGTGCGTCTGCCTGCGTTCTATTGTTTACAAGAAAACTAGAATAAAATAATTCAGTTCTAAAAAAGGAAGATATTATAAGTTTTAAGAATTATCGATATTTTACGTATTTTGTTTATTTCTTAGAAATACATGTAAAATTTTGTCCTCATAGTAATTTATATTTGTATGATCATCTAAATAATTACACGATACTAAGCTAGCATAAAATTTGCTCACTCCTTAGTTCGTGTTCAGCATAAAACACACCTTTCATATCGAAAGATCCATTGTTCCTTAAGAATAGTCATAACAAATATTAAACACATTTATAGCACGATTACGATTCTTGTTAATAATAATCAATTAGTAAACACAGCTCTACTTTACCGTTTTTACCATGCGGAACGCATGTTTTTCGAAGCCAACTTGCATGCTAGCTACGTAATTTCTTTGAGCTTTTTTATTTTAATAGGGAGCATAGGTGCCAGTACATTTTTAAATTCGAAATTGCATACTTCGATTTTTCATTACAATTTTTAATAAAACTATAAGCACTTGAAAAAAGTGAGTAAAGACGTTTATAACACTTTTTTTCAATATTATGAACTGTAAAGGTACTTTCCAATATAGTATAGTATTATATACATCGTATATCCTCAAAGATAATGTAGACAAAAACCATTTAACGTTTAATGTTGGACGGAACAATTAAAGACCTTTGGTGAAAAGGCCTTTAATTGAAATGTTTGGCAAATGTTATGGTATTTAAGAATTGATAAGGAATAGATTTATGATTCATTCAATTGCACTTCAATTTATTTTATTTTTTATTTGTTCAATGCAATATTAATGTAAGCAATATAAAACATTAAATTTAAGGTTTAGTCGATTTCTGGACCAAAAAATTGAATAAAAGTCTATTATATACTATATACTTATTAACTTATTTAAGTCTATCAAATGTTCGTGGGTTGTTATTACTTAAATCTTTGTTATTTTATAAATACTGGGAAAGATATCATATTCTGTACAGCATAAAAACTTTATTTAAAAACACTGTATTTCAAAAATGCCAGAATCATGTATATTAGCTTCATTTTTTGGCAGCTTTACGTAATATAGAAATTGAATCCATTTCGCTTTATTAGCCGATGTAAAAAAAACGTATGCTAATAGAAATTTCCCGTTTACTCTGTTAGCATCCTGTAGACATAGCTCTTAACTTTTGCAACAGAAAATAAAGTATTAAAATTGTTACTATAAACATCTGCTTGAGTACTTTGTTCAATATTTAAATATAAGATATATGAACTAATGTTACTTTTTGTTATAGGAAAATTAATAAATATTGTTAAGGGCAAGCATCCAAGCGAAAAATTAATTTTCATACGTGGCGCATCTGGGCCGGTGCTTCAAGGCGTTTTTTATGAAATCGATATGAACATTTCATTTCTTCAGAGAGGTAAGGAAGAAAAAATTATTATTTTGATTATTTTCAATACTTGTGTTTAGGTGAAAACGTGTCCTGCGTAGGAAAATTTCGACTGAATAAACTTCACTTATTTAAGATCAAACCAGTTTCTACTTTACCGACAGATGAAAGTTTAAACAGATTACAGACCATCACCCTTTTTATTTTGAAAACAGGAAATAATAAATAAGGTGTGAAATATATGTATATAACTATAGCCTTATGCATTTTTATTTAATTTCATTTTATAGTAAAACAAGAGAGCGTCAATGAACGAACGGTCATAAGTCACAATCTCGTCCCAGGAATGTTGCGAAGCAGTCTGGTTTTGGTGTTCTGAATTTTCAACGAACTTAATACAAAAGTTAAATAATAGTTTATTTGGATATTTGTTTTTATGGGTAACGCGCTAATAATCATAGGACAAGGTCAAAAATTAAAAAAACATGTAAACGTATGAAACTTTTATAAAAAATATTTATTTCACCTTAAAAATCATCAGTACATTTGTTAGAGACAATAGGAAAAAGATAACAAGCGTTGCAAATAAATGTATCGCCATAAACGTAAAAATTGGACTCTGTAATCGAATATAAGTAAAATAAATATAAATAAATAAACATAAAACAAGAAAAATGTTCCATGTTAATACTTCTTGCTGTCAAATCCAATATTACTATAATAAGATATAATAGATTTATTTTTACTGAAGACTATTGATTTAAAATAGTTGAGTTGGTTAAGTAAATTTAACATATGAAATTTTTTATTACAACACACTACAAATAATAATTGTATAATTAAAATAAAATTACACTTTGAACACAATAAGTAATAAATTAAATAAAACTGATATTTCTACATTTTTCAGAAATTTCTTAAGTAAATAAATAGAAAATTAGGAAATTATAGACACATAAATGTGCTTTAAAGGCACGACGATTTCAACATTTTACATGTGCGATACTATAAACATTTTCACTTACATTTTAAGATTTTTACTTAGGCCTACATTTTTATATACATGAATTAATTACATTTTAATTCACAAGTTATACGTCATAAGTATAGTGATCCAAACGCCGCTCAGAACTGCAGTTATATAGCCTAAGTGCATGGAACTTTGCTTTTGATTTCGATATCTAGGAAAAAAAAAATTAAATTCCCAAACAGTACTTTAAAAGAAATTACTTACCTCTGTTTAGAGTTAGGTGAAAAAGGCGATGGCGGATGAATACCTGGTATATTGCTATCTAAGTAGATCAACATCCATGAAAATAGTGTTATGACACATCCGCACAATATGGAAAAAACAATATTCCAATTTTTAGGAGTATTCAACCACTCACATATATCTTCAGCATACTTGTGGCAAAATTTCTTGACCTCAAGAAAATTTTCTGGTGAATAATTCACTATACAAAAAGGAAAGAATTATATTATTAAATAAAATTACAAAATATGCAATCGTATAATTAACAGATTTTCATTCAGACGATGTCTTCATTAGCATGTATTAAAAGGATAGATATCGTATAAAAAATTATAATGTGTAAGATAAAATATTATACATAATTAAGATGTATACATATACTCAAAAATCACCAAATATTTTCAGATATGCACACGTAAAAAAAATAATATAGTGTAATTTAGTTCTGATTCATTGACGCATTTAAAATATTTCTGGCTTTCGTCGTCTTCATCTATGTGTGTATTTCTTAGTTATACATAGCGTGTTACATGGTTCTTGTGAAGAATTTACCACAAATTTTTATTTTTTCTATTTTCATGAATTCACAGTAGAATAATATAGTTCTAGGATATTTAAACGTAATTTGATAACGTCATGAGAAACAATTATCAGAAAGCATACTTCGCAGACATCTTTCGTCGAATTCCCTAAAATATTAGTTTGAAGGGTTGTATATATAATTTTTACTAAAATTTAGAAGTTTTACTACTTCGTATTTGATTATTATTTATTTCTAAAGAAGAGACAATTTTATATTAAAGCCAAAGGTCTAAATGAAGGATATATTACTGCCTAGGTAAAAATAAAAACTATACCAAAATTAGTACTCGGTTTAGACGAATAGATTTTAATAAGTACAGATTATATTAAAATCCGCATATTTGCTTACGACATATGCGGCCGTCACTAGCCACATTGGTGGTTATTGAATAGATATTTGCAAATAAAACATGATTTAATTGAATTCTACAGAGAAGAGTAATTATAATAATTTAGGTGCACTGAAAATGACTCAGTTAAAAACAATTTGCTGCATTAACTTTTATTAGTATTTTCTGGACGATAGGGGATGAGATTAAAAATTCAGTCACGCTATACTCGGCCGCAGTTTTATTACTAATTTATATTAACAAGTTGTGCCGATGGATTCGTGAGAGAGAGTAGAAACCTGTCATTTTTTCTAAATGAAACTTTTCTAAAGGGCTTGCGAGATAACATATCTATAGGTTAACAAAGTGCATGTAAAGTGAATCGCTAGTTTTTGAACTATTAACATAGAAATATCAGTGAGAAGACACACATTTGTCAGTCAACTTAAAATATAATTCCCGGTGACTAACAAAAATCTGAATAAAATACTATTTCCTGTTTTATTTTTTCTATACCTATCATTTCCTAAATTTTGAAATATGTGTGGGAGAAACGGTAGAGGATTGACGCTAGCAGTTAATTAGTCAGTCTATCACGACTTTGTCTACATCTTCGCCATACTATTTAGTATTTAGATTTTCTTAAACAATAGCGTACTGATTTTTACCTCCGCTGTGTTCTTCCCACAGTAGGAATTAATGCTATCTATACTGTTAATAGCTTCCACTGGTTTACATTGCTTATTCTCTTTCATAAATGCTACACTAAATACTTCGGACGGTCAAAGGAGAACCCGATTTTTCATTTAGTCACTTTCAATTGAGACCATAATTTGATTTGAAAGGAAAATATTTGTGCATTGGTTTTTGCTTGGCAAGACAACACCACACGAGAGAAGCTGTGGTATGAGAAATCCGCGATTGTGTCAAATACAAGGCTCGAGTTCGATCTATCGATAAATAAAACAAAATCTAAATGCGCAAAATTTTTTGAATAAAATTACGTCAATTGGTTACAGTAAGTACAGATGATTCACCGGTGCATGCGAATGTGCACCTGACGAGTTAGGTGATTCCAGGGTTACTTTCAGCAAACAATACGAAAGCAAACGAAGAAAGTGCAAAGCAACAAATTTCTTTTAAATGTAGCCAGAACGACGGTCAAAGTACAGCTTTAAAACTGAGGAAAAAAGATCAATAAAACCAAAGCCAACGAAACTTACTTGAAAAAGTGCAAAGTTTGTATAAAAATAGGCAAGCGGCAGTCACAATTACCACTGTGCGGAACTTCGGATCTACGGCAACTGTATCACCGCCTCGTCCATATATTTCGCTTTTCAGTTTAGCCGTTGCGTACACTTGCTCACGATTTTGATTAAATTGAATCGATTGTTCATTCAATTGATGCCTTTTTAATGCCATCATTTCCGCTGGTGCAGGCGGACTAAACTATAATAAACTCACGCACTCGGTGATTGTGTCTGATAAACAAAAACCATATGTTCAGCACCAAGGTTTGTTTATAAACAAAGGCTGCTGAAGCCCGTAAGTTCTGCCATCGACTTTTTAATTCCGATAAAAAATCAATCAATACAAAAACCGGAAAAAGCTCTCCCTTGAAACTGATAGCTTCTGTTGACACTTTACTCTAAAGGACGTCACTTGGTAAACATATGCCTACTCGTCAGTTCAGTGCATTCCTTAAGTATTGCCAGTTTTGAAGAAAAATAAATCTCTGATATAAAAGGTTTCTTTATTATCAACATTGCTATAGTCCCTTTTTGTTAATATTAAGTGTATATAAATTACATATTGCAAATAATTTTAATGCGTATTTTTACGGGAAGGAATTTATATCACACCGTTGTGGGTGTTTTTTCTGATGAGACAACATTCAGTTCGATACTCGAATCTAAGGATGAAGGATTTGCTGTCTTGAGCGGAGCCCACAGGAATAAAGGACAAGTGGGAAGTGTTGCGAGTTGTTCGCCGTTATTCGTTTGGGTTTTTGTTATTGTGAAGTTCCTTATGGCCGGTTTATTGTGATACAATTTTTGGAAAACAGAAATTGTAAGTATTCTAATACATCTAACTATAGTTTTTAAATTCCCTACTTTTCGTGAAGGAAAATTAAAATTGCTAATTGTCCTTTTACTTTCATTTGTATTTTTCCTTTAAATTAATTAAAAGATAATTAATAGTACTTCGATAGTTTCATAATGATATAAATAAAACAAAAATAGTAAAAGTAATAAAATTCAAAACTTCTTAAGCTCATATTGATTTTTCAAATTCAGTGACACACATTTTCTGGGTCTAATTGGGGATCCTATCGACTCATGCATAATTTAGAAGTGATTTTAGCAGGACTCCTATAAAGAGAGTTTTAAAATCGTAATTTAATTGTTTGAATGTGGGGATGGTGTTGGTAGTTATTCAATCGACCTGAACAGTGCGGTATTTCTGGCTTTATTTAACGCTTCGCAAGGATATGTGAGGCAGATCAATTTTATTGAGTAGTAGTGCAAGCATTTAGTAATTAATAGTTTTAAAGATTTAACTTTTATTTTGCAAATTTTGTTAGCACCCAAATGTTTATTAACCAGCTGACTATTCAGATAAATATGGCAAAGGATTATTCATTTTGTTTTGAGATTTGGTCTAGATTTCTTTAGCTAGCACTAATACTACACGTTCAACTCTATCATTTACGGATTTTTCGAGTTAAAGGTTGAAAAATAAGTGATATGTGTTTTTCCTGCAAGGTGAAAAACGAATTTAACGGGCAATTATACAATTAAGCCTAAAATACATATTTCATTGTTTTATGAAATAATGCAGAGAATGTTTTTTTGATAAATGACTAATATTACGTTGTAGCCATGATTCCCGATTGCAAGTATTCGGCTAACTATTCCACGAAATAGAAAGCTTTCAATGAAATCACATATGCTTTAAGGAATTTTGTGGTATATTTCTTAAATTTTCCGAAATGTGGATGTGTAGTTTGTTGGAGGTTCGTTTTCATTTTCCTTTTATTTCATAAGCAGAATTGCATTTTTTACCATTTTAGACTTAGAGTGTGAAATGCAACAGTAATTTAAACTTAACATTTGATTTGTCTTTAACATTGAAAAATTTTCTAAAAAAAAGGTATTTCAGATTTTAACAATTTGATTTCGTGCCAAGTCATAAATAATATAAATCATTAGCTTATGTAGTACATAATACATGAGTGAATTGGTGGGCGATCAGATACAGAAATCTTGAGGAATACTTCGAGTTCCTTCGTGTGATCGGAAATCAATGAAACATATTTATTTATTTATTTCGTTTAGTACAAGTTGCTTATAAATTTTATCTAATTAAGCTGAATACATATTTTTGTATATATTTTGTATATTTTTGCTTAAATAAAAGGCCTATTTGTAATCTCAATAAGTTTGTCCTATAAAAAAGTATTAAATTATGTAACTAGTTACATTCTTTCTGTGCAAGAAATTTCAATTAAAATTTTGTTTCAGATGAAACAGATCTAACGTTTTTTTCATAGTCATCGTGGATATTTAAATGTAGATAAAAACTACTTATCTTTCAGTAAAATTTTTTTTGTAACTTGTAAAAATATTAATAACAAAATATTAAACATATTGGTTCTTTTTTAACAATTAAAAAATAAAAATCCTTAAATGTCCTGTTCTACATATGAGACATCATTACAGCTTTACTATTTCAGTATACCGATCTAATAGAATTTATACTGCTCAACAAAGATTCCTTAGATTTACGTTTCTTAACATAAGATGATCCAATAAATTTGCCTTATCACGTACAGTGCGTTTAGAGTTAATTATATTTCAATTACAAAAATCTACACCTACAATTTTTTGTAACTTTAAGTTAAAAAATCGAGTGTTTCATCAAAGTTATCGAAAAAAATTGCTTTAAACTAAAAATAAGAACAATTCTTACAAGATCGTAACTGTAAGAAGTTGCTTAAGAACACAAGTGTTGGGTAGCACACTTTGAAATTTTGAATGTACTTAATCCACATGTTCCACATAAGAAAGTGGGACCCAACGAGGGAAATCTTTTACTGTTTTTCAACTACTTGCGATTTCATCTCATAAAAATTTATGGACATATAAAAAGGCCTTCTTTACAAGATCTAATTGTTTACATATCTAAAATTAACGTTTGATTTGAAAAAAAATTAATTAAAAACAATTTCTATTGAAAAAACTGGTGGGATCTTTTGGATCCATGGTGACCGCAACGGGTTAATCCTCCTTGGGACTCTGGAGATATTAGAAGTAGAAACATATATGGGATTCTTAGTTTTTTAAATAAATACATATAAATGGCTTCGTGGCAGTTACTAAATATACGTTTTACATTTTTTTTAACATTCGACAATTTGTAAACAGTGTTGCGTCAAGATGATCCAAAGGCATCCAATGTGTTGTTAATTCAAGATACTAAGCAGATTAATGGCATCTTCTGTTACTTTCATTTCAACGCTTTTTGGAGGCTTTTCTTTTCGGAATCCTTTGAGATATTCATTTTATATTATGTAGATAAAATTGTTAATGCAAATCCAGCCAATTCCGAAGTTATTCTGAACAAACAGATAAATAAAACAAAATTAATTAAACAAAAATATAGGGAAGGGGTTTAAGTGGAGTGGAGTAAAATCAACCAACGTGTATGTTTTTTCCATCCTTTTATTCTTTATGACAGAGAAATTGTTTCTTTTTTTTTAAAACAAAAATTTAAACTTTTCAATTCGGAGTAAAATTAAAAAAGTATTAATTCTTTTCTCTAAGTTTTCTGTATCTTTTAAAATTATTTAAATACAATCAAATTAATAAAAAGCCATGTAAAAGGCTCAGCCTCTGATGAGTGTAATAAAGAACTCATGGTTTTTTAACTTAACTTTTTTGAAACTGTTGTATGACAGCGTAAATGGATACAAAATGTTAAGGCTAACACATATAATTTAAATGATTCCGATGTAAATATAGGAATGTGCTTATGACAAAAACATTTTTTTACTAAGCCGCTTTGTTAATCTCTCATGGCAAGCGAACGAACGTGGAGAACACTGTACATTTTGTTCTTAATTTGCAGTAAATTATTTTTGTATTCAGAAGTTTTATTGCTTTCTTTTCAGAGTTCCCTTAAATGGCGTAAGAAAGAACGACATGAATGGCCAAAAGCAAATTTTTACTTTTGTCGTGTTTTTAACTATTTTTATTTTCACATTTAGTTATTTTAAAAACGTCATAAAACGTGATAAACAACTGAAACTACAACGAGACTTAGAAACGAAAATTCGGCTAGAAGAAAATATGAAAGAGGAAATTAAGAGAAAACTGGAAAATATAGAAAAACATCAAAAACTGTTAGAACGAATGAAAGAACATCATAATGTTTGCTATAACATTCATGTTTTAGTATTAAAACCAGAAGAGGAGATCTCAATTAACGTTTCTAATGAAACGCAAGACAACAATGAAATTAGTTTAGAGAAAGAAGAATTAAAAAAATCAACAAATAAGAAAACAGAGTTAGAAGAAACACTAGAAGCCAAGTCAAAAAATAACGTGGTGTCAGAGCCTATCATCTATCTGTTTCTTCTTGTGCTGATTTACTCTTTGATAAAGGCAGCCACGGATATTTCTCAACATTTTAACAAGGTAAGCGAGGTTACTTAATCTTTGCAAACACATTGCTAAGAAGATGGCTTTTAGAACCAAAAGGAAGAGGATTGCGGAAATCGAAGAAAATCTTTGAAGGAGTTCGCTACGGTAAAAAATGAAACGAAGAACGTCAAAGGTATAGCAGAAACGAGTGATAATTGAATTTTTTTTAAGCTTTAAAGTAGATCTGTTTTATATTTAAAAAGGTTGTGGCTCTAAAATTACATTATTGTTTCAAATTTCAATTGAATAAATTTATCAATTTGTCCAGTTACCATTATCGATTGTTTAACTATTTCGTCTTTGGTTCTAAAATGCTTTAATATTTTGGATACATTTCCTTTTTGGTTACACACTTTAACACACACCAATTTTTAATTTTTGTCAAAGCCATTATTTTGCTTTGTGAAAATATGAAACTTAACTTCTACTCTATTATATAAAACCAATTGTTTTCTCCTTTAACGGATTCCAGAAGAGTGAAGTATGTAGGACAAAATATGGATATATGGTCTAATTAAATTCTAGGACTCTGACGCGACCTTAGAAAAACAAAAGCATGTGTGAACATGCATTTTAGTAGATTTATGTTTATTTTTGCATAACCACTTATTTTCGTACTTGCGGGTTATTTTTGTTTTGTTTGTTTGCAAGAAATTTACTTTTACTTTTACGTATACTTAATTAACTACTGTAATTCAGATAACATATGAACATTAGCAAATTGTAGAACAGGAACTGGGGCAGCTATCCATATTTTAAGTATACATACATGGCAATTTGTTTTGCAAGTAATTTTTACAAAATGGGATATTTTAGTTTATATTGAGTGTACACATTTTTTAAATGCGTTGGTCACAATTGCGGAAAATGAATTTTTAAAGTTAACCATTCATTTATGTAATAAATACTTATATACATACTTTTAACAGATTATAGGCATCAATATAAAGCATATTGTAGTACAAAATCCAAGTATATTTATTTCTATTTTAAAATATGAAATACAACACGGTAATAACTATATAAATTGTACGCTTTAAGTACTCCGAATATTGTCGACTTTGTTCGAGGGGGCAATATGACAACAAATTTCTAGTCTCTAATATATGTTTACACGTAGATTTTATAGAGGCAACTATTATATCATTTGGAAAATAAATGGCAACCTGGAATAGATAATCCTTATTTAACGCCTTTCCGAAGCATATAGATCTAGTTTTTCCTAAAATCAATATTAAAAACCAAACATTTACTTAAAACAAGTAATACAACATGTTTATTTACATTTACCTACATTACATGATATTTTTATTTTAAGTTACTTTACAAAGGCAGCATTACTGCGCTGCCAATACATGCTGTAGCCGTTGTAAAACATTAAATGTCTGCCGTATATATTCGGTGTCAGCCGCCTTGACACAATAATTGGCCGCCGCATATAGTCGACGCTAGTCGTGAAAGGGTTAATTATGATGAAAACATATCGAGCAAATATCATCATGATCTTTTGAAAAATATAGATCTTTAATTAATATATTTATATCACAAATAACATTTAATTGCTGGTATCTTAGTTTTAGTTTAAATCAAATTTTGGTGATTTAAGCTGATTTTAAGCGAAACGCAGTAAAATTGGATAAACATGTTAAACTGTGTTTAAGCTCCGTTCACAGTTTAGGTTACCTTAGAAAGCAGTTATATGGAACTACTGAGACATCATTTTGATACCTATTTATAATCAAATTAGTGAGCAAGAAAAATCTAACTAATTATATTTTAGACTTATAAATTGTCTAATGAAAATTCAATCCGAATTATGTAAAACAATTTCTTTTCACTTTGGCTAAAAACACACCTAACAGTGAAAGTCTGCTTTTTTTTTATTGCGTGTTATAGGAACAGACAAAGAGTCAATATGCTATTCTAAAATATAGTAACACATTGCTTATATTTTACAGATATTAGATATTTTCCGTAAATAAATTTGTAGTTAAATACAAATAACCCTTCTGTCGCTTTTACCGTTTTATATCATTTTAGAGGGAGTATTAATACCTGATCTTGTATGGCATTTGTCTTCTAGTTACAATAACTATAACATCTTCTATACCTTTCCATAATTAAACCATGCATGTTCTGCAAAGTATTTGTCGTCTGTTTCTCCCTATAAATTATAATCTTTGAATGAGTGCAAATGATTTGAAAGTTAATTTTATTTTATCCAAAGCACCTCTTTTCCGACGGTCAACGGTGCTGGAAATGGATGTACGTCCAAAATCCTTCAACAGACTCCTTGAGGAGCGCCGATTGACTCGAACGATCCCTGGAATAAGTTATTCTGGATTAATAACAGAGCCTGGGACACCTGCCAAAATGTCCAATGGATTAGGTGTGTTTATAATCGTTCAGTGAATATTTATATTTATTACTCAAAGCTGCACACATTTTAGCGATTAAACCACCACCGCTGTTAAGAAGATGCTCTGTCCCGGCATTTATGCTTCAAAGCATGGGTAATAGTTTTCAACTTGAAAATGCTCATTCAAAAAATATAGTAAAGTGTTTTCTTTAGGGCATGGTGGTAGGTTAAGACGTCCATCAATTGATTCTTTCAGTGAGGATGATTCTAGTCCCGATGTTAAACGTAGAGTTCGGATGATTCACAGGCATTAAATTTTCATATTCTCTAAAGTCTAAATGTTTATGAATATTATTATATGTGATGTATATTGTGCAAGGTAAATATTTTAATGTATGTTCCATGCTTTTAACTTGTCCAAGACTGTAACTTCTACAAAAAATATAGTCTCTTTCTACATCTCACTATATGATAATAAAATGCAATCGAAATATATTTATGAAAATGTTTACACAATTTTGAAAATGTCCTTAAATTTGAAATATGTACATTTTTATGTAACCTTACACGAAATAAAAAAGCTGGCCCATGTCATAAATCGCTATGTGGTACGTATTATTTGCCTTAAATAGTGCCGTTTTACTTTTATGTTTTTTGTTTTAAATGGGAGTGAATTTACGAGCACTATAGGAGCTTAATAAACGAGGATATCTGTAATTGTTTGTTCCCTTCAATATAATAGCTTGAATAATTTGGGAAAAAATTGCTTTTTTAAAGCAATAATAAAACGAATCAATTTCTTTAAAAGAACTTTTTTCCTCTACCTCTACAATTTTGTATAAAATTTTGGTAGGTCGAATTCTTTTTTTTTTTGATATTGTCTTGAAACTTTTTCGAATAAAAAATGTTGCTTGTGTTCTGATTTAAAAATCTCATTCTTATAAGTTTTTATTTATCATATTTACAGGAAAAAGAGCAGGTACAGACAGAGTTACTTCAAATTCGGAATAGCACAAGTCATTTTATTTCCGAAGTGAAATGATTTTTAAAAATGCAACCTATTTCAATGCACTGTCTGAGAAAATCATGTGACACTGTATTAATATGAATACTATAAATCATTACAGACATTTAATTTTTGTTTAGTCAAAGGAAAAAATAAATCGAAGAAGCTCTGATCGTTGGGAAAACGCATATAAGCACAAACGAATAAATTAATATTTCAATTTAAATTAACAATTTATTATGCGGTTAAAAATTCTCCCAAGCGTACTTTGCGTATACAATTACCACTTTTTGAAGAAGTTTTGGACGTTAATGAAATAAAATAGTATTATTTAACTTAGGCTATTCGTTAATTAACACAATTATCACATTTATTTCTTTTCAAGTTTTTTTAAGATATGAATAATAACATTTTTTGAAAAAGTTTTTTTGGGTGACATTATTCTCATAGGGTTATAATGCCCATAATAGAAAAGTGTTAAAATAAAAATATCTCTAAATATACATTAACAATCAATATTAAACATAAAGTATACTATTGGTCAATTTTATAATTGGCGTTTTACATAATAACTTGACAAGTGTAATATTGAGGTCTAACAAAACCAAATAAAGCAGCCACTTCTAGCTCTAAATTAAAAAAGGGAGCACACAACTAAAGAAATAAAACGCGCAAAGGAATTATTCTTGGGCGATATTTATCTCAACATAGGAAAATATAGCAAACTGTTGTAAGTTTTTTGCCATAATCCTATAGTAAAAGACTTAAGAAATACAAGACAAGTAGTTATTGTTTTCGAAATAATATCACTAGTACTCGGTGCAGGAGGTTTTATAAGGTAGCCTACGCTAACAAACACCCAAGAAGCCACGGCAAGTAATCCCTCTTCATAAGTTCGTATAGATTTGAAGTAAATGCATTTTTTATTCCATATTAAACTATATTCTTCAAATAAGATGTTATTTCTAAAACTTTGCAATCAAACAAACTTGTTTAATTTAAAAATTTATTTTTTCTCGACAAAATTTAAGTAACAAACTACAGTTTCATGTAGACCATCGATTAATATCAAAATAAATACTTTATTCAATTCGAAGTGAACATTTCTATTAAAGTTATTTGCTGTTTCTTTAGATGTTTTGTACTTTTTGGTCTTCGGGTACTTTCCACGACAATTGTTTGCCGCGCTCATACAAATTTTTTAAGGCGACAGTCAACTGATTTTCTGCTTGCAACTGTAAATAGTGCTTGTAAAGTTGCAGAGTGGTTCGAGCATCTTCGACGGAATCATGAGTTTCGGATTGAATTTTCGTACCTATTGTAGGAAATAATAATAAGAAAAATTCTCTCTAGAAGTAGAAATGTCTTACCTAAAAAGTGCCATGCCAAAAATCTGAGCGAAACCATTCGATGATGAGGAAGGTGGAATAAATGCACTGTATCGACTATTTGCTCAGATGGAACGATCATGTTTATTACTCTAAAAGTATGAATTTTATTTATTGTTCCTTAGCTAACTTCGCTTACCTAAAATCATTTTTGAGACCATGTCCGACGAATATCGCTCCACTATCGACAAGATATTTTAACTTTTGGTAAGAATTCTTTAAAGTAGTCAAACGTTTGCTACTAAAATTCGCATCTAAGTCGCCGGGCTTGATTCCAGAAAATTTCGTAAGGTAATCTACAACTTGTTCCTGTGTTGATATGTAATCATCAATAAAAGGAACTCCTTCGTCAGGTCCTTGGCTAAAAATCAAGGTAAGATATTATTTGGTATTTTTCTTTGTAAGTCGTCGGTTTACCCTCTAATGCATGTTATTCGGGCTACACTCATATGACAAGGTTTTATAGTCGCTGTTTTACCATCGGGACGAATTTCACTTTCTTCTGGATTCAAAGTAACAAATTCTGCGTCCATGGCTACTAAATCGCCTCTTTGTGGTATCTCGTTTGGCGAAAGTGGTTTAAACAGTGTCTCATTGCGTGAAGTTGGATGCATAGGATTTAATATATCCTTAAGTGTAAAATATCATTAAATTAATATTGCATTATTACCAGATAGTGGTATATATTACAAATTAAAGGTATTACAAATATACCCAATGTGTCCTTAGTTGAACAATCTATTTATTGCCAAATACTTTACACCCAATTCTGTTTTTACATAGATAGTTTTGTTCCATGCTAAAAAAATATATACTGTAACGATGAGATTGGCTACACACATAAGAAATCAAGGAAATAAAGCAATAAACCATATAAAAATTCATATTAGCATCTTATCATTTTTATGTGCTTACAGTTTTTATTTCATAAATAATGTACATATTTGTATAAAAATGTACTTATACTGTTATTTACGTATTTTCTTTCAAACCACTTCAGGTGTATAATTTTTTTAAATCTTTTATTATATCCTATGAGAAATACTCAATCAAACTCATGATAAAAAATTCGTGTAAAAACAGAATTGGATGTATTTCAACTTTTTCCCTTTTAAGGTAGAGTTGCTTTACAGCGTTGTTAACGCATGAGGAATGAAATCCGAATAGATGAATAAAAGTAAGTGACGGAAACGCAGCAAGCAATGAAAGATTGCCCTAAACAAATTAGGAAAACAAGTGTAAAAGAAGTTTTTGTGTTATTATTACATACATATCTAAGAATTCAGTGAAATAAATTTTTTGTTTTTATTTTACAAGTATTTCCTGCACTGTCAATTTTTATCCGAATTTCATTCCCCATGCCGTTATGCCTTCCTCTCGATCGAATTTTCATATTTTTCGAGTTGCGTGTACGTTATTAGAGTAGATAGACCTAGATAGCTACCGCTTGCTCCATTAAGAGGGTATATACACCTGATCACATGAAAATATCAGTTTTCGGAATTTATTACTTATTTGGAACGGATATTATTAGAAAAGAACCGAAATATGTATTCCACATTGTTTATTAATGTTTTAAGAATAAAAAAACTTACAAATAATGTTTTTATTACAAATTATTTTATTATAATTATTAACAAAGGCTAGTTTTAGCATTGGTACTGAAAATGCCGCTTCCGCACATCATAACTCCGACGCAAATGGATTTTAAGAAATGAAAATGATTCTTGTAGAAGAATATTATAGTCTTGTGGGACAAATTTTTAAATTTTCAAAGAATAAAAAATCTACAGTATTTTAAAGTAGAAAAAAAAAGAATTTTGTTGAAAATTTATCTCTTCAATTGTTTGCAAACAATTTATTAAACAATATTTTCAAAAAAATGGCTTGTAAGGCTGTAGAGACAATGATTCTAAATATTGAAAAGAAAAATCATCCATAAGTAACTAAAAACTGTGCAAGTTATCGTGCAGATAAGACCGGAAAACACGTTTAAAGTTTTCTGGCCGCAGGTCTTTTCAAAAAGATTGTTTTTTAAATTCTTAGAAGTATACTAAATAAAAAATTGATATTTTCAAAATTCGAAGTATCTATACCCTTTTAATGTAAACTGGACTTTTTAAACTGCTTAATTTTACGATGATAAAATTGTTCTACGTAAAAGTCCTGGATTTAATTTAAATTTCAAAATTTAATTTAGATAAATCAAGCTGTTACGCTAAAGCACTTTAAAATTATGATTTAAAGACCATGATCGAAGATATTACCGAAAGCAGTTCTTAAATATAAGATCAGACCCCACACTTTATTATATATACTAATTTTAATCAAATTGTAGTCAATTATAAATAATTTTTAAAGTTTAACATCTGAAAAGATCAAAGTCTAATCCACATACTCAATGAGTATTAAATAAGATTATTGGATTTTTTCATAAGAAAAGGCGAAACTAATATTTGGTCAATACGATGAAATGTTATTTAAATATGTATACTTTGTAATATATCGAAGACCAAATTTATATTTTTAAAAATCGTGGTATAATTGGTAAAAAAAGGAGGCAAAAATATGAAACTTTGAAAGACCAATAAAAGAATAATGAAAAGAACGCACGAAATCTCCAAGATCGGTTGTTTAAAAATTAAATACTTTCAGTATCACAGTTCGAGTACGCCTAACTAAATTAAAATTTTCGTAATATTTTATAAAAGGAGAAAGTTTTTTTATGTAAAAAATAAATATTTAGGCTTATAAATTTAATATTGAACAACACAATGAAGAAAACGGGAACATGATGTAGAAAATTTCACTACGTTATATTTACACTACACAGGCTACAATGCATTACACTTGGCAATAACAAATAAAGGTATATCAACAGTAACACTAAGACTGCAATTGTTTTTTTGTATCGGGTGTAAACGATTTGGTAAAAATAGACTAAAGTTACTGAATTTAAACATGCAAAATTCAGACGTGATCACTGCAAAAAGTAACAAAGAAATTCCTTATTTTAAAGAGATAATTATCTTAAACGTACTTTGACGGTGACAAAAAATTGTGCGGCTGGCATATGCGCCAGAGCATTTATAAAGTATTTTAAATCAAAGAATACTAGAAGCTAAGTTTACTGTAGCAATTTAAAAATAAAATGCCTTTAAATTCATGCCAATTTCATTGCTTCCATTAGGACTTTAGTGTAATACTGGAAAAAAATAATGCTTGCGAATGATTTTTTACACATGTAAATGTCGCTTTTGTAAAAAGTACTGAACTAGAAGTCCTTTTTATTAAAATAAAATGTTTTAAGTCTATTCTATAAAATTTCTTAGTCATATTCCTTATGAATTAAAATTTTTACAAATATACAACCAATGTTATAAAAAATACAATCTTACACTACTTTTTGCTCTACATGTTATTATTTCTTTTTTAATTATTCAATTCCGTAACGTTCATGAAAAATAGTTATTAAAGAATCATATCATGTTTGCATATTAAAGTATATATCTATGCAATACTATTTGTACATGTACCACACAAAGCAAATTATATACTTTGACAGAAAAATAATAACTTATTAACAAACCAGCATCCATATTAAAAATCGTTGGCACTTTGTACACGCAATTATTACAAATATTGCAAAATTACAAATTAAATACCGAAAAAATGCTTCAAAAAACAAATTGAATCATAATAAACTAATGATTTTCTTCTGTTGGTTTACGTGTAAAGGCAATGAAATCTTATACATAATATCCATATTTTTCGGTAATGTTGTATGAAGTACTAAAAACTATTAAAATTCCTTTGAATTAGGATTAGATTCTTTTACAGATTTTTGAGTGCAGCGCAATTTTAAATTCTCAAAGAATGAACAGATATGAACAAAGTCGAATAACTTTATAAACAATTATAATTATTACACGTAAAAGTTTCCATTCGTATACTTTGCCGCAGTTAAGCATTCTCAGTAAAAGTATAGGAGAGTGAGTGCAACTTCTGCCCTTTTAATATATTTATTATTTTCTGGAATATCTAAAATTATTTTTTGGTGCCGATGCAATTTTGCAAAAGCAATTATGATATGTTATTGTAGTAAATTCTTTTTTTTCTCTTGTACTTCCCTAGAGCCAACAATAGCTTTCTTATTAATTTTTGGAAGGCATTTGTTGAAAATATGATTCCATTGATCTACCGGAGCGTCAGTTGTAGTTGAAATGTACCCTTTCAGTAGATTGTTGTATTACAGCATATATTATTTACATTTTTCTTCTTCTCTGTTTTACTAATGGTTTCCTTTTAAATTTCGAAACTGTTGAAGTGATTTATTGTAATTGAAAATATGAAATCCCCGCAATTCATTTAATGTTGAAAATATGAAAATATATAAAGTTTCGTATGTATGTACAAGTTGATCGAACATATGAAATTGATTTAGAAATAGGTAGCAAGGCTTCGCGCGCAATAACGAGCTAACAAGTGAACTTCAATAAAAACTAGTAAATATATGCTTTGACACTTTCCATTGTTTATAAATTTTGCGTTTGAATTTATACTATGTTGGAACTTTCCACGCTTGACAGTAATGCTTTAGCCATTGAGTATAATATAAATTTTAAATGCAAGTGACCGAAAAACGAGTTTAACGCCAATGAGGTACAAGGATTTCATAACTCTAGAAATATGATTAGTTTTTATCTTTACATAAGTATATTTTACGCATATTATAATGTGCATACAGCAAGCCTAATAAATGACCGGTCTAACTTGTTTCTGCAAAAGATAGTAGCTCAATATCTCCCATTATGATTTGTAATTATATAACCCGATCTCTGTGTACAGAAAATTTTTTCCGCACTACCATTTATGGTCCATAAATGTAAAGATGCAGCTGTGGAATTAACCTTGATGAAGTTTTTGTTTTTCAAAGAATCATGAGTAATTTTTAATAATTTCATCTTCTATTCATGAAATTGTGCTCGACTGATAAAAAACTATAAATTTTGGTCCCTAGAAAGATGTTTTAATTGAATTAAGCGTATGGTTGCGTATGATTGTAGTGAATAAATCGTATATCATTCGGATGAAAATCGATGCATTTTAGGTATCTTAATTAATTTTGTCTGCACAAGATACATAAGATAATTGCAAGACAAATGAAGTGACTGATTGCTTGTGCCATGAAGAAATGAGGTAAGTAATATATTAGTAATATTAGCTAATAGCTTGCATTCAAGTGACAAGAAATGCAAATCTTTTTTATTTTTAATATGTATGGTAAAATAAACAAATTGTGACATTTCTTTTTGAAATTAATCAATCCATAACCATATTTAAGTGAAAATTTAGAAGTAGTTTGAATATAAGAAAAAGTGAAAATTTATCATTCAATTTGGATCAAACTTTCTGGAAAATTCTTTTAAAAACACTCGTGCGTTGGTCCTAGACGAAAATTGAATTTCTTTTAACGAATTTTATGACAAAACTTTAGGAAATTGTATTTATTCATTAAATATGTGGCCGTTTAGGAAGAAGAATTACCTAATTAAAAACAGATATTAAATTTATTTTATTCAGTTTATCTAAAACTAAGATTTCGTGTCCACTAAAATCCACTAGACCAATTATTTGATAAATTTCGCAATTATAACTGTGTTTTCTGTAACTATAGTACAATGTTCGCATTTATATGTAACTTGGGTCTTTCTGCCGATGTTAAGATTGAACTACTTTTTTTCGAAAGCAAAACATTTTTCGAAATTCTACCTTGGAATAAGGCCTTGCTCTCTTCAGATTTTGAACTCTAGACTTCGAAAACAACACTTTAATATAATCCAGGATTAGGACCTTACAATCAGATAAAACGGCAAGAACGGATTATGGCATCATAGTAGAATAGTTAACCTCATAAGGAATAATCGTCAAATTAAGCAAGTTAGCAATTACATGGTATTATTTATTACCGTCTTTGGTTACTATGATTACTTATTTCGTGAAAAAAGACTGAAGTCACAACTATGAAACGGGGTCAAGAAAATTCATAACATCGAAAAAAATTGCGAACTTATCAAAGGATTTGAACATACCACACTCAAAAGGATAAAATTAAATATTTAGTTATTTAAGTGTCACGTCTATATCACTTGACTACTACTTTCATTCAAAAAACATAAGAATTGGACTAAATGGCTTTGTGTCTCCAGTTGATTAAAGGCAACAAACTCTAGAAATTAATTAAGAAATAATTTCAATTTTATGAGTTGGGCGGATAATAAACAGCCTCTGATTAAATTCAAACAAAGTAAATTATAATAGAAATTAAATAGGAAAATATTAATTGTATAAGGGCAAAAGTAGATATGGGCACATAGTGGAAAATTATTAGTAATGTTAGCTTCTTTCATCCTGCGTAATCAACCCGTTAAATTACTTTGTAAGGGTACTTTTAATCATACTTTAACCAAATCGCAGTAAGCTGACTACAAATTTTAAAATGTCCAACAATTGATCTTTTATGTAGATACCTGAGTTATACCGTTTATTTATTTATCAATTCGTTTTAGTTAGTGTTGCATAATGTATGCCTCACTTCAACCATAATATGGTTTTTATGATCGTTTGAACAAATTAAATGTTTCAGCGCTATAAAAGGAACAGCTCAGTATGTGTATCCAGGAGCCATGTAAGTCGACATTTATCTATTTGTATATGGCGTTATTATATCAATCATCTAATATAAAAACTTAAAACTTAAATTAGCGATAAGTAACCAAATATTTCAATTTTCAACGTTAACTTTTATTTTCAATATCGCCACAACTTTTGTAAAATTGCAAATAACTTTTTATGAAAAACTTAATAAATTCCGCCTAAGTGCTAAGCATCGCAGAAGAATTCAGGAATTACTCCCTCAACAGACTTAACATTTTTAAAGCCTCCAGTCAAATTTTGTTACCTATTAATTTTTACAACACTTATAAATAACCATTTAGATAAATGCTATTGCACTTTTTTTAAAGAAAATGTAGACACACCACTTTAACAGAATATTTACCTGTAGAAAAGGATTAAAAAATTGTACTTCGGGATTTTCGGTCTCCACCTCATTCAATTCAGTACTGCTGTAGAACAGAACGCAAGGAACCTTCCAGTCCAAAGTAAACCAAACTGACTCTTGCGTAGATACCGAAGATATGCTAGAAAAAAAAATATTTCGGTTGCGTTTCAATCCTTACGGAGAGAATACCTACCTGAAGTCGTTAAAAATATACCACTGATTAGTCTGTTCGTCACAACAACATAACTTAATATCGTGATAAGACTTATCGACGTTTATAAGGGACACTAAATTTTTCTGTGTTCCATCATCTATTTGACAAACAACAGCAGTTAGAGTGTATTCTTTGTATGTGTCGCTTGCTAAAATATAAGTACTGTAAGTTTAGTGCAAGGTAAAGTGAAATTTTTTCTTACGATATTTCTCTGTCGAAGCTGGCTCACTTTCATCAGCATCATTCTTCTCGTCTTTAAGTTTGCAAGTTTGTTTCTCGCTGTCCATCTTTTCTGTGTTCTAAGACATTGATCTATTAAATATTGTTAAATACTACATACACTTTTATTGATTACTTCCTCAGACTTTGAAGTACAAGAATCTGTCTTCACACTAAGATCTCCCTGCTCATCAACTTCCATTGCAAAACTCAAAGGGAACCACGAGTTCTGACGGAAACTTGATGAGGTGTGATTTGTATTGCTTGTCGTTGGAGATTTTCTAAGAAAAGAGTCAAGTATTACAATTTTTTCTAAGATATTAGAGTATATCAGCACTACCTGTCGGGATGAACAAAATGACAATCCACTCTGGAGCAATTTGTTCCGTACCGACATGGCTTAGTTGTATTCAACGTTGCAGGGCTCTCAGAAGGTGTCGAGAAGTTCTTATTCAGTTGCCTTTTGAGAAAAGTCAGATCCTTTTCGTTGTTTAACCCACAATTTATTGCGAGAATTTTTGGAAGACTTGTGATCTTTATACGAAGGCATGATTTTAATTGTTAGGTTCATTAAATAATATCCAGAATTGTGCAAAACAATACGAACCACTCAAAGAAAAGCAAGTGCTTCTTGATTTATTTTTCAGTCCTTCGTAAATAATAAAATTTCATATATAGAAAAAATAATAATTAAAATTCTCAACTCAAGTTAATTTCATGAATAAGATCTCGACATTTTCTTCTTTGTATACTGATGAAAGTTAAGAAAATAGTCGTAATTTATTAAACGTTTCTATTGTTTTGCACAACTATAATTTTTTTTACCTTGACTTGTTGGTTTGTTGGTGAAAACTTCTTACAGTTTTCGCAAAACGCTGGAATAGTTTTCTCTGCACTTATGGAGGTCTTTAAAACTTGTGCAAAATTTACATATTCGTGCTCCTTATTCCCGGTGGGATATATTAAGTTACACACCAGAAGAATATTGCGTTTTAATTTCTAGAAAAATAAGTTTAATCATGTCTATCGTCGTATAAAACAATAAGATGTTCAGATCAGATGTTTGCGCGATATCATAGCTAGCTCAACTTCTTTACAGTTGACGACAATTTATGTGTTATAAATTAAAAATATGAATAAATAGGTATTATCGCTTTTTGACTAGATGAGACAAAGAAATCTATCGCCGTAATGTGGAAACCAAATTATTGTGATATATACAAAAAACAATTGTTGTCACAGAGGTTTCATAGCATAGAAGCGGATGTCACATCGAAATTCATTAATTAAGACGTATGCACCATAGAATGTGATGTTTTACATTTACCAACCTTGCAAGTTCTCTTTTCCATCTACAGGTTCAAGATAGAGCAACAGGGATAAACCCACCTTGCTTCTTAGTAAAACTTAAACAAATTTTTGGTGTTCTTGCTGTAATACCCCATTTTTTTCAGTTCTTCGTTAAATAATAAAATTCAGGTGAAATACTATGGTTATGGTTGTTCGAATGGAAACTGATTGTTCTTCATTACTTTACACTTTTTTGTTGCTTTGAGTTAAACTATGCGTTAGTCCAATTCAAGATAACATAACTAATGATGAATAATCTTTTTTTAGACCATTTTCTAGATTTTAATTACTGATAAAAATTAATCAATAAGCTCCACAAAACCGAAAAAAGATAAAATAAGCACACGTCCTTGGAAGAAATATTGCTACGCTATAGCAAGATCCAATTTAAGTGACATTCCAAAAACATAGAAGTATATTAAAATACAATGCAGTAATACGATATATATTCCCACTATAAGATTTATAGCTTAAATTCGATATCAACTATTATATAAAATAAAAGTTTTCGTGATAAATAATCTTAGTTTAGAGTAAATTTTTGATACTGAACTATCAAAATTGAAGCCAAAGTGCACTAATCTCATTTCAGCCATAGGTCATAGATTGATTGCCTCCACTAAGTTAACTTCACTGAATTAAATACGATTCAGTGAATTTTTTTATATCGAGCAAGTTGAAATCGCATACATCTACATATTTTACATTACCTCTTCGTTACATTTAAGACACCGGTGGATACATTTTTGTTTTGTACCAAATAAACGACTAATATCTGTTTCCTCGTTTATTTTGCTTCTTTCAGTCTCATCTTCCTCTTTATTTTGGCCTTCATCTGAAAATATTGATGAAAAGGCTATAAAATGTTTTACTTACGGACAATTTTTCTACCTGAATTAACGTCGATACATTGAAATATTTCTTCATATCGAGCATCACCATCCCCACGATAATTTTGCATAGGATCCATGTATGATTGAGCCAAACCAATAAAGTCGTCTGATTGGAATTATGTTAACAAATTTAATTTATTTTGTAACTTCAAATATTATTTACCATATGTGGCTGGATATAGAAGAGTATTCAAATGACTATTTTTCTTTGAATCTAGAATTTCGTAATGCATTTGATGGAGTATAAATCTATTCCAGTTCTAAAAATTTCATTAATAACAGTTGAAAAACGAAGAATTTAAAAAAGATTACCTGAATTAAACTAATCAAATTAACGTTTGCAGAAGAGAAACGATCTGAAAGGATAAGCCCAAGCGCGGCAGCCTCGGGAACTGTTCGGAATGATCTCAAAAAATTGCTAGCTTGACATGGGCTTGCGGCTACGAAGGAATTTTTACCAATAGCTTAAAACCATAAAATACGTAATATTTATAAAATACCTGTGGATTTGTCAAGCATATGAAAAAGAAATCCCAGTTCACAAGAAAGACAGAATTCTTTTGCGCAGGAATGTGCCATTAGTTTTTTTCGCAATGGATAGATGAAATATAAAACCTAACAAAAGTATCAATAAAGTTTGGCTATTGAATGTTATAATTGATTTACCTGCAACATAGAATTACAGTATGCATTCGGTAGTGTTGCTTCGAGGCCAGCAAAACAAGTTTGATTATGCTGCTCAAAGTCAAAATCTTGAGTCCCCATCTTTGAATACTTCATCTCAACCTTACGATATCTTCGTGGAATTATTTTTACACCGGAGTCCAGTGATTTATTTGCACCTGATGTTAATCCTGTAGCCCCATTGCCTGAACCCCCATCAGTTACATAAGGCATCTAAAATTTCGATTATTATCATAAAAGTGATTTTATAGCAAAATCTGAATTAACCTGATTTCGACGAGTTAACCTGGGATTCTGTGAGTACCCTATTGGACCCTGCATCTTCATTGAATTTAAAATTTCAGGATCAATTCGTTTTGGTCTCAAGTAATTGTACTGCATTAATTCCGGACACCAGTCACTAAACCACCTATTTCCAGTAACAAGATGTGGGAGAGGTATTGATGATAGCGGAAAACTTGTATCCGTAATTGGGACCATTGGCAATTGCTCTATGGGATCCGCAAATTCTGTTTCTCTCGAAAATGCATTAAATTGGGGCTCTGGAGTCGTCATAGTACAGATCATATTTATATGTCCCGACTGGTCGCCAAAAGCCATTGCTTGACTGGACGAGCTTATATCAAAAGAAAGGCATTCGCTTCCTGACGTATTTATCTGCAATGAATAAATAAAATCATATATTTGTTTAAAAATAAATATTCTTTAACTCTAGCGATACTCGAAACTCTTTTGTGGTGGAAATATGTTCGTTTCCATATTCATATTCTATGGTGACATTTTTATTAAACTTATATGTTACTTGCTATATAATGAAAAACAAATATTACAATTTTTCATCACTGTCACAGTTATCTAGATTTCCATATATATTTATTTTCTAATATTCTACGTATCCAACACACGAATATGTTTCATCCTGGTAAAATATTGGATAAGTTTAATAGATTCTAACTTTGTTGCAAAATAATGCAAAAATATACTTTTTCTTTCAAAACAGATATTTTTAAAGAAATTGAAAATTGTACGATTTGCAAATTTTATTGAAACCAAAAAGTAAAAATACTCCAAAGGGTAAATACGGTCCAGACATTAATTTTGGTAACGTTGGATAAATAGAAGTTTGTTTTTAATGATGTCAAGAGAAAGTGGAAAGATCGTTATATTGTTTATACGTATAATATTTAAAATGTATAATTGCATGATTTAAAAATTGTTTATTTTATTACACAATATTTGTCACTGATGATTCATTGCTGTCTGTGTCAGCAGGTTATTTAAAGAAATTTGAACGAAAAATACCAACTGGAAGAGTTGAATTTGGAGGTTTAGTTTGTTTGAATATTTTATAACATTAATTGTTTTTAAAAGACCTTTTAAGTATGAGCGAGGTAAAAACCATCTTGATTTTTGTGCTATGTCAAGCCTCATACCTCTACAATAAAAATATTTGAATGTTCAATCATATTTAATGGATAACCAAACGTAAAAATATTGCTTCATTTCGAACTCTAAAAATATGAAGAATAATATAATTTATAACTGTATACAGAGACCTTTTTTTAGTAAATAAAATAAATATTTTGTGTACGATCTTCAACACACAAATATTATCACTAAAATACCCAGTTTTGTTCTCTCTTATTTTTTAATTCTGATTTCATGTGTATATATAGAATTTGTTTATAATAAAAACGTATTAAAACAGGAAGACTACTTACCTGATACATACATACTCTTGGTTCGCTAAGTTCAATTGTGTCTACCAACTGCACTTGACCTAAAACAGATACCACTGCAATGCGGGAATACTGCGATGGTAAGAATCGTAATAGTTGTGGCTCTATGAGAACTTGAATTGGTGAAACTAGACGCAGCATCCGTAAATCGAAAACCATAAGAAACCGATCGACCGTAAGAGTGCCTTGCCTTCAAAATCATACATTAAGATATTAAATAAAATGTTATTTAATTATTACTTTACCTTCCACTAAATCCACATGAAATTAAGTAATTGCCTTGTACATCGAAGTCGGATAAACTTCCACTATGAGTTTTAATAGTATGCTCTATACTAAGAGAATTCGGATCACGGATAGTGATGGTTCCATAGGGATCACCAGCAAAAAGGTATCGGGTGTTTTTCCGAAGAATAGTACAACTATTTCCACCAGCTGCTGACTATTATTTGTCTTAATAAACAATTATACTATTAATGTTATATGAAAATACCAGTTTAGTTTCCATTATAGTTGGGATATCAAAATCGATGAGCTCTTCTTGGTATCCTCCCATAATAATTCGGCTGGGACTCATCTGAACCATGCACACCATATCCGTCATATTCGCAGACCTAAACAAATTATTGATATATGGGGAATCTAAATTCAGCACCATAAAATACGAACCTGTGGGTAAATTTTGGAATGCCTCTTCTAATTTGGTGTCTCAAAGAGGAGGGTGTAAGAGCCAATATACCTGATTCGATTGTTGCAATTTCTCTTATTATTTCGTTAGCGTGGACTTGGAAAGATGTATATTTTTGCATAGCTCCGCCATAGTATGATGTAACATGGCCCTACAGTTAAATGAAATCTATAACCGAGGAATTTCCTCACAATAACCATTACCCCTTGATTGCCCATCCATAGGAGCTCTTCATAGGAGTCAAAAGTCACTGTTGAAACCCCGAAGTGATCTCTGCCGTCTGCTAAGACGGTACATAGTTCCATATACTCAGGTTCTGAAGAACTCATGTTAAATGGTCCGAAATTTGGCGAATAATGTTCTGGGTGATTTGGATTTTCGTAAACATCTGGAAATACGTATGTATCACTATCATGACAAGCAACACTGCAGCAAAGACGTAAATACTTGTAATGGATAAAATATCTTCGGGGGGACCAATTGCTTCCCCCGGGACGTACACATAATCCATTATTTACCAGGTAAGTCAGTTAGAATTTGAAATTTTATCGTATTTTGGAAAAGAAATTTCGCCTTAACGTCAACAAACTTCAATGACATTATTCTGACTGGAAATCCATGACACTTGCGAATCTTCTTCTTACCATGTGTCTGTTTGCAAAACGGTTTGACATAGATATGAATATAAATGATTAGATACTGACTGATATTTAAGCAAAGAAATAATTTGTCAGCGTATGAGCAATAATATTTTGAGAGAAATCTAGAAGGTTAGTGTTAGAAATTATTCTGGAAAACTTAATGTTAGAAGTTGAATAATTACCTTCAACTATAATGGCCAATATCTTTACCTACCAAAATATACACCTTTTGATATATAACTTAGATGCAACTAAATTACTAAAACTCTATTAATTAAAGAATTTTAAATTCGCAGTGATAATAGTAAAATAATTCTACTTAAAACGTCATCAAAATCCCAGAAGAAATATAAAATGGAGCCTAAATGTTGATATTGAAATGTCTCAGGAATTACTTTGGACAGCCAATTTCGACTAATTCCGAGAAGTGTCGAAATTTGAGAAATGATTTGGGACTTACTGAGGGTTTAAAACGAATAATGCTGTTCTAAGCGACAGTTAATGAAATTGTTACTTTTAACTGATCAAAAATACGACCATTCCTGATAAGTAAAACAAACGATGTTTTCAGTAGTTCCAAAAATAACGCTATGGAATAGAGTTATTATTTTAAAAAGGTATTGTGAAGCTTGACTAACAATATAAAACAATACCAAAGAAATGTTCTACAAAAAGTACATTCTTATATAAGATACCTACATAATTTACAGGGAGATGTCCATGTTTACTTAACCAAATTCATATTTTCTTAATAAGATATCTAATGAAATATCTAGAACTTATATAGCAGATAAATTATGAAACTACTTTTTACAATTCACTGACAACGTTATTTAATACATAAAATGGGTTCTAAACTGTCAGTAACTTCTAGTGGTTATCAAATTTAATCAGCTGGACGAACAAGCGGTAGATATAAATGCAATGGTAAGGGAGTTTATACAAAAATATTAATAATATAAATAATAGTTAACTAAAGGATGAGCCATCGGCTGGGTTCTCTTTAAAACTGCTGTAAAATAAACACTGTTCAATATTTTCCAAAGCTTGTTGATTTATTGAAAAATGTAAACCTTCCGATTAGCTATGGAATATAATTTCATTCAAATGACTGTCTCGGCTGGTTTGGCACTAGCCCATCCTCTCAACCCATTATTTCTTAACATTGTTCAAGCGTAAATCTATTCATTTCGTACCATGGAGATATAATATTGTGTTTTTGTAAATTTTTCGAGTGCGAAAGTATAAAAAAAACATGTAATTTAAAAAGAAACCAAACGATGGCACACTTTTTACTTATCATAAACGCTTAATTATATAAAAAATAAATAATCTTGTTGACAAATATAATTCCAATCACCTACATAAAGAAATGATTTGAGAGATTGATTTTCTGTCTTGTAAAATTGCTGAATATGTGGCTACGAGGGGATACATATATGGATTGTACGTATGACGGTTTTTTTCATTGCAGAAATGGGCGTATTCAACAGAAACTTTTTTGTTTCAATCCAAGTAAATGCGTGCGAAAATTTTACACTTATTTCTCCATATGTATAACAGTATTTTGTATCTATATGATAAGTACTAAGTGATTTTATTTTCTGCCCTTAAATTGTATTAGAATTCTCAAAATAACATCTCGATCGATCTTACCTAATGACAATTTCATTGAGTTTGTATAAAAAATGTTAGTTTAGACAAATATGTTTGTAAATTGAAAATTTAATAAATTCTGTTCCTGTTTATGATAATTATATGATATATATTACAAACATTTTCGCTTTCTATTCTATTCTATTTCCTTATATAAATAAGACTGCATAAAATACTTCTTAAAATCGAAGATTGTGTGATGAGAAATTTTGTTATTTCTATGTTTTATTAAAATTTTATAGCATTATCAAAAACATTAAACAAAATTGAAATTTAAAGAACTTTAACTAATGAATTGTAAATTAATTCCCTTATGAAGATTTAACATGAGTTATGAATTTTTTTATTAATTTAAAATTGTTGAGGATATTCATCAATTTAAAACGTGCCAATGAGTATTTCAGAATGTACCTTTAAATCTTATCCTTTCTTAGAATTCATAAGAATTTAATACGAAGTAAAAATTATAAATTATATTTACCTATAAAAAGATATATCTACTTACAAAATAATCTTAGGGGAATATTGGCCATAGTACCATACCATAGTAATTTAATTTTGATTAAGAATTTTTTATCCACAATCGCAATTGGCAATATTTTTCCACTTCGAATTTTCACTATTAAAATGCACAAAATGCGTTATTATTCAAAAAAAACTATAATAATGATAAATTATAATATAAATTTAATAAAAGCTTGCAAAATATAATGGAAAATTATAATGTGATAACGAATAAAGGAACTGTTTTAGTGGGATACTAATGCTATAAAACAGTAATTTATTAATTGAAGATTAATATGCAATCGGAATGAGTTACTTTCCGAATTAGGTTTTACTTTTACTATATAATAAAATGAATTTTGCGTATAGGTGACTTCATTACCAATAGTTTTTTTTATTAAAACCGATAGCGATTGCGAAAAAGGATTTATTTTTGTCATGTAATTCTATTTGTTATGTATTCCTTTATTTTAACGATAAAAATCACAATCATAACGTTAAGAACAGATAAGACTATATTGTTTATGATAAGTGTAGAAATATCGTTAGGGGAGGATCTAATAAGTTATAGGTAGGTTATTTTATGCTAATATAAATAAAAGTTGGGAGATCATAACAAATTATTGATTTAATTTCTCGCGAAATGAAGATCTTCTGTTGTTCCTCAACAACCACGTTAAGTATTTATTTTAACTGATTACAAAACAATTATATTAGTAAATTACATATAAATTTGTTCTAAATGCACCTAAAGAGATTATTGTGGGTGTTTGAATAAAAAATTACCCTTTTACCCAAAAACTTTAATTGTACTATGTATATTGATTTTTGTTCTAATATAATTTTACAGATTAAATTTTCGAATGTTATATTTTTGTGATTTTTTAGTATTTTTGGTTCTGAATTTTGTTGTGTTTTTTCCTAGTAAGGAATTCCCCTTTTATTCGGCTCATTGAGATATTAATTATTCACATTCACATTCAAACAACATAATATTGAAGTAGAAGGATAAACAAGTTTTTGCATAAAATACTTGCAGGAACTGCAGTCCAACCAGTTGGTCAGTCGTGTCTCCCGTGCAAAATATGACTGAATTTTACCTGAAGATATTTACGACCTTTCTTTTCTTTTTATAGTACAATCCAAGCTGTCTTGTAAATGCGCTTAATCCCAAATCTTAAGGACACAGGGTACGGTTGAGATGCAGGCAAAAGCAGGAGCAAGACAAGTCCTGGAGGCAAAAAAGGTGTCACCAGAGGTACTTATTAATAAGTGGGGTTGACTTCTGAGATGTTGACTTCTAACTCTGAGCCACCGGGACACCGCAAGATTAATGTCCGAAAAATGGAAATGCCAAGCCCCTCGAGAGTCAATGGAGTTGTTATGTAATTGTACCACTTATGGTAATAAGGTGCAGTCTGCAGGGCGCCTTCTTGAAACTGCAGAGGATGAAGACGTTTGCCGAGACGTGTTTGTAAATATTGTGTGAATTATTATTGTCGAAAGGGTTTTTTGTGTGAAACACCTTTGCCTCTTTGCATTTGAACAATGGGACGATTACATTCCAATCCAAAAATTATTCCGTTAGAGTAGATCCACGGAAGTGATAGGAGGCTAGTATTTATCATGAAGTGATGATATACGGATGTTTACACCCTTTAAAACTGCACTATTCAGATGCACATCCTGCCTGGTTAATCAAGGATGCATTTAATGCCGTGAGAATTTTTATATGCAAACAATTTCGATAGTTTCTAAGTACAACTTATTCCGGGATTAATAGCCTTATAAAATCAGAGTCATTTTTAAGCTTTTGGATATTTTATTAATATGCTAAATGAAAAATCAGAAAAACTCTAGATAACTCAAAGTCGAATTATAAGAGAATTCTAATTAGTAAAACTACTTTAATTGTTGTTAATGTTTAATTATTTGTTCGCAAATGTTAATCCTAAATCATACAAACTAAAAAAAGGTTTAATATTAAAAAAACTGGTATGATCAATTTATATTACATACATTTGACTGCTAAACACTCTAAAAGAACATCTTTTTTATTTTTAAATATAACAGCTTCTAATGTTGAACATGATATAAAACATGACAACTATGGCCTAAGTACTTACAGGTATGTACTTTTTGAATAAAAAGTAAAAAATTTACAAAAATTAAAACAAAGGTAGCGCAGCAGAACGCAAAATATAGCGATGGCAACTGCAGGGCCGAAAGAGTTAACCCAGGTAACAGATAAATGTAACAAATAGCGTGGCATCACTATTGGATCAGATCTTTTGCTGAGAATTTAGCTCGTTTTTCGCATCAATATTTTTTTGGGCTTTTTGTGTCTTTTTTTACTACACAGACTATTGAATTCACATGTATAAGCTTTATGTCGAAATAAACAATTAGAGTTCTAAATAAATTTTTAAATAACTCTCTAATTTTCCTCCTTTTGAAATCATGTTGAATTAAAGGGTTAACACATCCCCTTTTTGGCGTTCCAGAATAAATCAATTCGATTTTATTTCACGAAAATTTTTTTACAGTATGGAGAGCAAAGGATTTATTTATAGCCAGCTTTCAGAAAATTGAAATTAAATAATATATATAAAAAGCTATTTTAACTTGGGTTTTTATAAAATATATATCTTTTTTCGTTAATATAAATGAATAATACAAATATCGAATACACATTCTTAAAAAACCAAATAATAATTTTAAGGACATTCAGCAACATTTCATCGCTTTTTATTATTTTGGACTAAGATTATATTTCCTTTGTAGAGTTCAGCAAAACTGTATTTATAATAGTGTATTCTCTGTAACACTTCTCTTAAATTATTATCAATCCACGATTATTCTAAAAACTCTAACATTTTGAATTCGACTTGGTTTACTTTGTTTCTATATTTTCAATGCATGTAAGAAGATTCAATCGATTAACGTTTACTAAAAAATTAAATTGAAACAATAGAAGCGAATAATCTTACAAACTTTACAGAAAAGCTAATTATTAGCATTTAATTAATATTATTGTAATTATTCTTAACTAAGGTACTATAGTAGTTATTTATTTATGAAAAGCAATTTGTTGAAGCAATGTACATATTTGAAAATTATTAAGAATCGTTCAAATTAGATTTCGAGGTAAAAATATAAAACATTTAAATAAAGCGTTATTAAAAAAATAGGTACGCATTTTGTTTCCTAGATGTGTTATTATTTTAATTGAAAACTTGCCGGCAAGTGTATTATTGTATTAAGGATAAACGAAATGTTCATTTCTCTTATGCCAAGCATAATCGGAAACATATAAAAATTGAGAAAATGTTAAATTTACACCCGCATACTTCGGATAGATCATATCCGCCCATCTGCTTTCGATGGGCTCAAACTAAAAATAGGGATGGCAGACGGTGCACTTTCATCCCTCTGGAACATCCAGTTGCGCTTTACATCTGTCTATCGACGAGCAACCATAGGGGTTGTTCGTAGGGATCAACTCACCGCTTCCAAAGGGATACTCAGAGGAGGACCTTTTATATTGGGTAGTCAACATTTAGCGCACACTTTGATTTTGTAGCCTTGGTCCAGGCATAAATAAAAAGGGATGCATTTCATAAGCCAGGTTTACCTATTGCCACCAAGTAAAAATGCAATTTGTTGAATTAAATGGATTTAAAAAAAATGGCCTTGCATTTCATGTGTCTGTTGTTTTAAATATGAATAGAATAGACAAAAAAATCATTATCATCATGTATATTATTTCTCCAAGGTAAAAAAATGTAAAGATCCTTTTTTGTCCATTCACATTTAACGATTATCAATAAAGGAGGTACCATTGCAAAAGAAATTTCCTAGGCTTCAGACGAATTGTACCTTAACAGCATAATAAGGTACTAATGTTTTAAAAATTGAAGTTAAATGTAAGAGGAATCATCATGATATCCCCCGTTAGGCATACGCCGATATGGAAAGTCAAATTATAAATGAATAAGCAGATTTGAAAATAAATTTTCCTAAGCGGGTTAATAATTTTTATTGTCGGATTAATTAATTGTTAAATGTGAATTAAATTATTTTTGCTGTACTCTTCAACTTCTCTAAATATAGTTGTAACAGATTGTTTTAAGAAATTTTGTTTTATTGAATTGAAAGTTAAAAATTTTAAATGCTAATTGTAATACTTTTTTGGCCTTCTTGAAATATTTGCAAATAAGCTATTTATTCATTTCAATTACACTTATCCAAGCTTAAATAACATTCTCAGTTAGTTTCACAACTTACCGCACTGATTGCATTCAAGTGCGAAGTATTCGCAGGGGCTCACTAATATAAATTTAATTTAAAATTAATTTTTTTAGAAATTACATTACGATTGTTATGCGTGCAACTCTTGCGGTCTGCAATGGTATCGTAAATATCTACTAGGTTAGCAAATATGAATTAAAATTTGTTTTCAATTAGATAATTTTAGTTTCCACGAATAAGACAGTTTAATATTTAAAATGATTTATAATGATAAAATTAAGGTACGCAAAAATATGACTTTAAATGTTATAAAGCATTGCATAAGACGAAACTCAAAGATCTTCTTTTCAGGGTTCTAGAATTTGCAATATTCTACCTTCTGCCTAGCTTTTTTTGATTTTTTGGATAGTATCTAAAAACATATATATTTTAACACCACATATATTGTAATATAATCAATATAATTGTTTTAAATAGAATTTGTTTTATTATTTTATTTATGGTAAGATAAAATAGAGACGAAGTGGAGCTTATGATTGACTGTGCGGAATTTCAGGTATGCGGGTCAAAATCGCACATGATAAGTTTTATTGACTTGGTAAACACAAACACTTTGTTATGCATTTTTAAATCTTGTGATTAAAACAAAATTTGACTAAGTCCTTAAACATCCTGAAAATTTAATCCTATATAATATGTAGATTTATATTATTTAAATTGTGAAACTATGTTTAAAAATAAGAAATGTTAAATAATATGAAATAATTTATATCGTAGGATGATCTTTTAATTTTTTCAAACATATTTAAAACTATAAAACCCAAATCAATCAAAATCAGTCACGGTTTACGAACTGAATCCGGGAACAATTCAAAGCTACTGAAACAAGTTCGTAATTAAGGCATTTTACGAGAGCAGTGATACTCAGAGGGCTCGATCAATCACATCAACTGTCCCATCGGTCACGTAAGTGACAGAGAAAGTGATTTCATTACATGAGAAATCCCTTTTTTCTGAGCAACTTTTTTGTCGCCAGTATAATTAAAAGAATCATTTCAGATTCATATTCAAATTACCCAAGGACCACTGGTTGTAATCCATTCGTTGAGAAAATGCACAGGGAAGCCTTAAAAATAACGAACTTTTCTTGGTATCGTAGATTCGTTGGCGTCTCAAGGAGGAAGTGCACGGGAAACTTCTTGAGAAAGATTTTATCTTGTTGTCCGTTGAGTCATTCAAACAATTACCGCTGCACTTGCTTGGCCTCCGTTTTGGTCAATGATTTCTGTGGGAATGGTCAAGACGAGATATTTTGATTTCTTATTACACCTGATACGTAGGGCCAGAATACATACAAAGAGATTTGGGTTATTCTCAAGGAAGTTAGAGTGCAATTTTCCCCGCGTGTATTATATACGAAATGCATATTTGTGTAATATAATTGATAATGGCTTCATACCTGTTCGGTGAAAAAAGCCGTTACGGAAACGAGGGCATAAAATATTGCCATGTTATGCGGGTGTGGGTCCGTGTGACTCCGCCGATGTGACAAGTGCCTAGCGAAACACGTCTTTCACCTGAGAAAACAATGACAAGACACTGGGGACATCCGTGAGAAATAAGGTAACCCTACGGAGGTTGGCGGCAAGATGAGAAGGTAACAATAAATTTACCCTCAATCGTTAGGAAGTGCAAGATAAGGGCCGTGGGCGCCCTTCTGTCTTGCCGGAGCTAATTCCTTATTTGGTTTTTGACAAAATTCCATATGCGGCATTTCTCGCTTTATTAGTCATTTGTAGTCATTGAATAATTCTTTTATTCAATTTTTATTACCTTATTATTATGCTTGATGTCGTACGTCCTTGATTTGGTATAGAACTTGCATGGGCCAATCGATGTCATAAAAATCGCTTAATTAACCCACGACAGATGTTCTATTAGATGTACAGGAAGAACGCTATTATGAAACATAACTTCCTGGAAATCTTTTTATTTAAAGAAAAACCTATTGAAATATCGTTGTATAACATCTCAATTTAAAAGGCGAAAACGTTGGTTTAAAATCTGTTGTCTTTTATTTAAAAATTGAAAAGAAAACGAAACTAATTTTTTATGTGAAAATTTGGTTATTATAAACCCTGTGATATACAAGTAACCGTCGTATAACGCGGAGGTTACATTTTACGAAAATTCCGCGTTAAGTAAACCGAGTTATGCGAAACTGGGCAGACGAATTCTTCAAATGAAATTTTTCACCATAATTTTCGTGATTCAATAAAACCCTAGTTGTTGGATTTCGCGATTCTTCCACTGGTTTATCAGTCTCGTGTTATACAATGTAAAATTGCATATTATTCAGAAACCGCGTTAAAAAAATCCGCGTTAACCAATAACTTTCCACAATTTGTGAACCGCGTTATAGTAGAGAGTAAACTTTACCGGTTCTTCAAATTACGTCTTTTTAATTACGTTTTTGACCATGATATTCGGATATTTTGAAGATGTTTCGTAATTTCAAGGTATTCCATATCCCCTTCAGTTTCTCAAATATTTGTACAATAAAAGAAATGTTGTAATAGTTGTGTCCAATAATGGCGCTATGTTTGAATAAAATAATACAGAATAAAATAAGCTCAGTAGTAGTTACATTGAAAAAAAACTATGTTAAGTTAGAAGAAATCGTCATAGTTAAGTTGATATTACTTAACTATTGATATCAGAATAGAAGAATACACTACAGACAGTAAGAGGTCTATTTCCTTTCTCAAGATTTATAAATGTTCTGGTACTTAAAATCATCATATTTCATCTTTTAATATTTTAGAAGTGTTTTTAGAATATAAAATTTTAAAAAAATAAATCTAAAAGAGTTATAAGAGCTAAGAGATGTTTACATATGAAACACTTAAATTATACTGACACTATGAAAATTGTGTACATATTTATCATCTTTTAAATTTTTTGTGATAGAGCCCCAAGTTGTCTTGAATGAACGGTATATAATATCATTATTATTTTTAAGAGTTTGGATGATAATAAACAATGCACTGTCTCATCGAATTGTTGTTACATCAATCAAAACTCAACAGACCATTTAGCAGCCTATGCGATGCATGTGGAAAGCAACCCTTTCTCTTGCTTCCGACCACATCGAAATTCAATATTCTTATTGAAAAGGAAATTCGGTTTATAAAGAATATCTAATTTCGCCGCAAGCAACCACATTACTGAGAACATTTTGATCCGTTAACCATAAAATCCGAGAATTTCGACACAGTAGGGAATAACTTGTTAGAGATTACTAAGATTCCTCCTCTTAGTGCTGTAATGCTATTACCTGTGACTCGCCAAGTTAATTCTCCAAAGGGATTGCACAGTGACTGCTGCATTCTACATTCATGAATTCGCTATGGCCAATAAAGTGCACGTTGAAACGAAAATTCATTGCTGTCTATAAGCTGCAAATGCAAATCGTCACTCATAAATTTTCCCTTCGAAGGAAAATTGCATAAATGATGTTTTCATCACGAAGGGGTGATTGATTCAATTTTTCGGAACCCTCAGTTGAGGGATGGTCTTCGATTCATCGGTAGTGAGCAACATCAGAAGTGGAAGAGTTGGGCAGATTCCCCTGATCTTCACATAAACAACCCTATTGTCCTTTAAATCAGTAAAAGAACGAAAAATCCATAAAGAAAGAGTTTTATTGATTATCCCTTTGAAAATTTGACGTTTTAAGAGATTGCTGAAAACAGATACTGTAATTACAATACTCATAACCTCCATAAGGAACATAAAATGTAGCACTTTATTACTTAAGGTGACGCCCTGATGAAAAACCCCTGCTGGTAGGGCTGAATAGGAAGTGTGAACTTACTGCGAAAAATTAGAAGTACCTACACCGAAAAGGAATACCATTTTCTTATGAATATTTCTTCTATACAATAATTATTGAAATTCACAGCGCGCACTTACTTAAAATATATTCTTTTTTACATTTGGAATTTTCAATCTACTTCAAAAATAATAGGTTATCAATTCGTCTGTCTATTGTTTTGCATAACTTTTTACTAGGCTAGCCCAATTTTATGATTTTTCGTTTGTTTTTGGACTTTCTCCACGGCTCTATATAAATTATTAAAAAATCTTCTCAATCTTTCTAGGTTCATCGTATAGTCTTTCTGATTTTTTTTTGCATTTTTCTTCGGAACTATTAGACTGATATGTATGATATGTGTCATACAGATCAGTCTAATTTACAGTTTAACATAACTCTTTGATATCTCCACCGCATGTGCCGAAGACTACAAAAAACAAAAACACAATTATAAATATCAAAACTTCAAAACTCAGACTTTCATAGATATAAAAATAATTTTAAACCTTGGAAGCGCATGTTTCAGTTTATACCTAAATATTTAAAAGACACAATCGAAGTCAGCACGGAAATTAAATAAACACAATTTTCGTTTTTACTATGATATGACGTGTTTTTCACGATATTTATACCTACACATCTTTACCTATATGCGAACGGTCACACGGTCAGACCTGTTCAGACGCTGGAATCGTATAGTAGCGCAGTAACTCACAATTTTATATATAGTTTACTTTAAATATAATATTTCAAAATAACAAAATATTCTTTTGTTTCGACCAAAGCAAGAAAGTGGTACTTGTATTATTTTTGATAGCACATCAATGGGTGATTGATTTAAGAAGTGAAGGAATTGGAATTCTTACAGGATAACAGGGGAATTCTTGTTGAGCTTGGTTCCACTTCAAATGAAAATAATTGCAAATAGTACACATATTTATATACAATTATATACAATTATTTTACTTGTTGGGTCTGCAGAAGTATATACACCAAACATATGTATAAATTAATTTATTTAATTCTCTTATAATATATAATTTTATATCTACAGAGACTAATTTTGATGATCATTAAATTATGTATTTTTTATGTGTAGTTTTATGGAAAACAATGGTACATATCACTTTATTGATGTTTAAGACTATATTTTCTGATCTTAGAATTCTATAAAAATCATCAACGTAAAATATAAATTATATTACAAGTATTAGATTAAATATGCGTTTTTGTAATCTTTCCTCGCATGCATCGTTTTATTATTGCAATATTTTTTTCGGTATTATGGAGCGGTACAAGAATTTGGGTAAAAGATAGCTACGAATTCACTAACCAGTGTTTTAGCAATTTCTAAAGTGGGTTCATAGAAGCGTAAAATTTTACAGTCTGTTTGTTTTTTTCAAATTTATTTATCGTGTAATATTCACACATTGTAGATCATTATATTAAAAAAGTTTTAGAGAATTGTCAAATAATTTATTATAAACTCTGTATATGTTCATATAATGGCAGTATATATAATCTCCACAAAAAAAATAATTATACACAAATTGCTGGTGGATGTTACATATAGAATTCTAAAACTAAATTGTTTTATAGATTTTTATAAACAAATATTGTCCTACCAGAGACGCATTAATAAAACCAATGTTTTATTTTCCGAGTATTGGCATACAAGTGAATAAGTAAATCCAGAAATATGTAGAGACAAATATTTTTGTTTATGGATCGCAGGTGTCCAATTGTCCTCGAAGACTATTTGAAATCAATTAATTAACTTCACTTTTTCAATCTACAATATGTGAACTTAAAATCAGGGAACACCAAATGAATTTTTGTTATTTATGATCACCAAACATTTAAATACAAGCTTATGCATATGTTTTCTTTTAATATTTTGTTTAAGTATATTTTTTAAACACTCATACAAGTATATATTTTCAAATTAACCAGTTTTCAAGCCCAGCCATGTTGTACAGTGCGGCACAAAGCAATTAGGGCAAATGTAAACAGGTTGTCTAGATTTATCATGGTTCACTGGTTAAATAATAGCTCCACCACAGAGGTATCGCGTAATGAAACGAGTCGCGTCCGTAGGCAGGACAAAAGAAAGATTTCGAAATTGTGGAGACGTCACGTCTGTTGTCTGTAGCACAAAACGGATAAGAATAAATCCTCAGAGGCACAGGGACTCCTCCATACGCTTATGGAAATGAAGAAATGAGATTGTAAGGTACCCTCAAAAGAAACCGGTTAAGATCTTTGAGAAAAAAACAGTCGAGAAATTAGTCACCGGTGTGCAACTTGTTTGTTTTTTACGTAAGACGTGAGAGCCGTCTTGATGAAATACGGCCCAATCTATCGCGTGCATTTGCTTTCGATAGTATTCGATTTCATTTCCATTAAATCTGGCGACATCCTCTTCGAAATTATGAAATTCAAGACGCACTAGAATAGGTCGAATGTAGAACCAAGAGCTCACCTGTATTGGTCTAAATCAATATAATAAAATGTCCGTTAAATTTTTATAGGTACTTCCACAAAAGGCATTCTTGCAATGGATGTCATAAAATCAATTAAAATTGTTCTACCCATATTTGTACGATCAATAAAACGAATAAATTCGTATATGTTGGCTGTGGACCACCATTGCTAGTGTCATCCCTGCCTATGTTTAATGCTGCTTTTTCGTTATTACGAAATTGGGACAATGCGAGTGCATTCAACCCCTAACAATAAAAATAAAGATAATGGCGCTAAACGCTGGGAAGTGCTCCTGCTTGATGCACCCAATCAATCGACATCGCGGCGACGAGTGCTTCCACTTCAACAGCAGATTGACAGAAATTGCTCGTAAATAACATTTTTTTATCTGGCTGCAACGGCACTGTAGAATTGTTGATCCCCTTTCAGTTTGGGTTCGATACTATCGCTAAGGTACGGGTCCACTTTTACATTTACTTTACGCGGGTTAAGCAATTTTGGCAACGAAAGGGGAAAACCATAGCATTGCATAGCATTGGGTTTGTTTATTGCTTTGAAACGACTAAAATCTTTCCAAGGATACATTGAGTATTGATTTTAACTTTTTAGATGCAACTCTTTTGAATAACTTTCGGAAAGAATGTCGGATAAACACTCGTGCTATAATTAATTAATTTGCTACATTGTCTGATAGATAGGCTGGGTACCGACTCCACTTATATAAACACCTTAATATTCTTTTACGCGAATCTTGAGCTACTCGAATTCAAATATAAAAAAACATTTTTTAATGCGTTTTTTATTCACTAAATTCACCGCCGATACTTTTCAAGTAGTCAAAGTTATTAAAATTTGAAATGTAACAGTTTTAATTTTAAATATATTCATTCTTGTTTCAACTATGAAAATTCTAAATAAAAGAATTTCATTTATGGGGAATTCTCCGTACTAATAAAATAATATTAACTTTTTTGCATGGAGTCATAAGTACGCGAATCCTAGTTACGTGTATTTTTTAGAAACGTATCTATCACATAAAAGAGTTACTTTTCAGACCCTAATTCTATTAAATATCGTGCAATATTTGCATGCCAAGTCCTATCATTTTAAATATAACACTTTTGTAAAAAAATCACACTGACAGAATTAATGAGCAAATAATTAATCTTTTGATAACACCGTTTTTATTTGTACAGATAGAAATGAATGTCAATTTTGAAACGGTTTTAAAAATAACGTTTATAAAACTTCAACGTAATTGAATTCGACTTATGCTTATGTAAATTTACTTTCAACATTTATTTCCAAAGTAGTAAATATTTTGGTGTTGTTAATTCGGGTATTCTGTAGAATTGCAGAACTTCACATAAATGATTCCAAGTGTGAAGAAATTAAGTTTAAAGTTTAAAGACTACACTGGCGTTCGGCCAGTCTTTAAACCTTTTAGAATTAAAACTACTGAACATTTTTAAATAAAATTTCTACCATATATTTTGAAAAGTACATACTTTCAGAAAATGCAAATCTTCGTTAAATTATTCTATTCCAAATTCACTCTTTGTGGGAACGTAATCTTGCACTATTTAAAGCATGAAAGCGAAAAAGTCCGGAGGCAATTTTAAGAATTTAGTGACGGAATGAGATTTGATGTGGCATGTTTTGTTGAAAAAATAATTCAACACAGAGTGCAGATTACAGGAATATGCCCGTAATCGGATATTCATAAAAGCAGGTTAAGTACCGAGTTCAGGTTGCTATACGAAGCCATAAAACTGTGAGATGAACGATTCAACCGCAAGTACTTTGCGACATTTCACTTTTTGTTTTTCAATTATTCAGGAGATACCCTTGAACGCTGACTTTTTTATAATATTCAGTCAACAGTTATTATAGTCTTTTGATTGCCCAATGTATCTATATGGAAAAATTCGTACACTGTGTTACTTTAGACGTTGCAGAGAAAACTTCATGTGTGGACTATAAAACAAGAATTGCGTGAAAACGGTAGACGGAACTAAAAGTTTGTCTAACATAAAAGATACGAAATTATTTACTGTATTTTTAAATTATCATATAGTTCCCATCGAAATTAATTGATAAAATAAGCGTTTGCTTCAATCGTGCTTCGCATATTTAAAGTGGATCTTTTTTCAGGAGTCTGCCAATTCAGTTTTATGGGGAAGGAAAGGTCACTGGACATCGGTTGATCAAATATAGGGATGAACTATTACTTTCGAAATTGCCAGTTGGCTTCCTCTTCGCTATTAAAAAACGATTGTAATTTTTTTTAGTCACTGCATTTTTACAGCGTAGCATTTTAGCTCAATATACAATTTTACCCTATTTGACGAACACCCACATTTGTTCGCTTTAGAGGATTGAAACAGATGCATCCGACTGATCTACTTCACGCATCATGTCTGAGGAATAAAACTTTAGAGAAACCACTAGCATTTGTTACTTCTAGTACACCCTGCCTTCTATTTACGCGGCACTTATTTTTACTATTTACGTGGTATTTTTTATAGGCGAAATTAAAAAATTAATATTGCAATGGGAATTAAGTCGAATTTTCAAATATTTCAGGCGGTGAAAATGATGAGTTTGTGCCAATTAAAAAAAGTGATTGTTTTGAACAATAGTAGGAATAGTGACAACGAATAAACTTTACCTTAGTTTACTGAAATATTAAAATTATGTTTTGTTAAGCCATAAACTCATATCAGCTTTTCTTTCCAATATTTTGTTTTCTTTCGTACCGTCGCCTCGGCAATTTTCGATTAAATTTGCAAGAGTCTCATGTTAGTTAAGAATCGTATCGATTTCTTGTTTCGATAAAAAATTTTCATTACAAATAATGATCGTCGAATTTAAAGCTGCATACCTACAGATTTGAAAAGCCGTTAAATCTGATATTGTTTTAATAACAATTCCAACATTCTCTTTACAAGTAAAAACCCGTTAAAACGTAATTGTGATTCCTGTTTAATATTAAATAATTAAATAATCGTAATTGTAACCGTCGGTTAACAAGCAAAGCCAATAATGCAAAGTCAATATGGCAACCCTAATACTTTACGGTAAGTTTAAGATGTACGCGTAACACTGGTTGGACGAGTGAGGAAATGTCCCTTATAGTAAGAAATTAACAATACACTTCCCAATGGCAACAAAAAATTTCCCAAAACACTCCTATGTTGATCCCGTTCTGATATATGGTTTTATTCGTCCTATCCTGCTCAGTGGATACAGATTTTGCTTCGTATCTTGTCGTGAGTTCGGAAAACCCAATTTCGTATTTCATTTATCTCGTTCTGGCGCATTGATATACTCATGTTACGCTTGCCGTACAGGACTGTGCGTGTTTCTCTGCAAGTACGGCAGAGGAAAAGAAACAAAAGCATATACCATCGCCATAACTCGGAGGATTTCCCTTTTGTCGTTGCGAATGGACTTGTCCAAAGCAACCCAAGGAAGGCAACTCGATGCAGGCGACATAGCCTACCTCAAAAAGGGAGTTCTGTCAGTCAGAGAGTCAACTACGTTTAGAAAGGTGTTTGTTTAGGTTGATCCAAGTGGAATATAGTGCGTTATTCTTGATCAATGTTCTGTTTCGCGATCCTACCGTAAAGGACGTGCAAATAAAATTAAAGTGCTAAACTTTATTAGTCATAATCAATAACATAACCTCACTCTTTTTGTGGCGTTATCGATTGTTTTTCAACAAATATTTCACGAGTGGTGTGAGACAAAATTAAAACAATCGTGGACTACATCGTGCTAGTCCGCATATAAACCGAAAAGTTAAATAACAATTTCTGATTGGGGCAACTGCTGAAGCGACGTATTTGTCTTTTGATTGTCAAGGGCAATTTGCATTATGTGAATTTTCGAGCTGCGTCAGCGTTTTCACGAAAAATTGTCTTGCCATCGTCCCGTGGCAGTGTTTTTTTTGATAAATTGGTAGTTAAAGTAGTGATAAAAGGAAAATGAGTGCCAGAGTGCTGAACCCTGTTGTTTTGACCGAGCTGTGCAAGCTGCGATCGCCTTCGGCTGTACGCCGAAGTGCACCTTCCAGCAGAAAACTAAACGGAATCAAAAAGGATCTGTTTGGCCCCACAAACCCCACTGAAACAAGAAAGTAAGTCCACATCTCTCTCCTTAATTTAGAATCTAATATAATCACAACTAATGTGGAAGCTTGCTTTTTACCCATTGCAAAATAGGCTGTAATTTAGCATTGCATTGCATTGTCTTTTAGGGTTTTCGATGATGAAATTGAGAAACATCAGGATATAGCCTGTACAAAGTGGGGCTTCGATTTCCGGAATGGTTACCCTGTGATCGGTCACAGCCAATTCATTTGGGAAAGAGTCTCCTTTTCAGACTTCATCCCAGAGATGTATACGCTTAGCCGTGCAGCGCACATGAGGGAAATCCCGATAACAGATCCGACGTCTGATGATATTTTGATGGACGAAAGGGCTGCGAGGCAAAATGCAGATTCCCACGTCGATCCCTTCTTGCAGGGATCCATCGAAGAGGAGCACATATTCAAGGTACCCGACGAAGGCCGAGTTTTGCCTCTTAGTTCTATGAAGAAACGGCAACCAAAAATAACTGGTAAGTGGAAGTGCCTTTTTACCATCTTTTCTTTGCCCTCTTTACTAATCCTGCACAATGGAGCGTTTGTTATTGACTTGTTGTCGAAACAGTTACAGCATACTTGAATTGAATGACCTCTGGCCTTATTTAAACTGCTGGGAAGGGTCTAGAAGGAGTTTATTTATAAACAAATCAAACTTGGAAAGTGAAAGTCCGAGATATTTGAAATGATTTTCCTATCCCGCTGTGACAAGTTTTTGTTGAGAATTTGGGTATAATTACGTTAATTTCTGTGCGACCAGATCCTGCAGATCATACAATCTTCTATGTCTCGGCGTTCTATTAAACCTTTCACGAAAAAGAAACCTTTAATATCTTTTTCCTCTACAAGGTATTTTGTAAGCAAAAAAGCGTTACTTATTGTTAATGGCTTTCCACGAAGACTAACCCCCTTCTTGCTTTACGAATTTAAAATCTTAATCTAAGTTCTCCACATTATTTTATTTAACAATTCCTGGCAAGAATCGACGCATCCAATATATTTAGATTTCACTGGTTTAGTAATAACTAGCAGAGGCTCGTTACCTCACCCACGATCACAACTGCGAAAAGTATTTACATTGCTTCGAAAGCACTGTTTAAGGTTTAATGCTTGCTTTGCTTTTTATTATCATTTCTTGGTTTCTGTTTTCTAAAAAGAAATACTTAGCCTGTTGTTTTGGAAGGTGTAGATTTTGCAATGGTGAAGGAATTGTTGAAATCGATTCATTACTCTCCGAGATTACGGCGAACAAACTCACGTCCCAACCTCACAGATAGGCTTTTCTTCTTTTATATGTGCAGGTAATAAATAAAAAAAAATTCCCACTCTTTAATAAACGAATATTCTATAAGATTATTTTTCCTCCGGTGGAATTCGAACTTGGAATTTCTGAGTTATGTGCTTTCACGTTGCCATTACGCTAATGATTAGTGCCCAGAGACCGTCTTCTACTGTAAGATATTTGAGTGCATTCTTTTGCAATTACGTTCGAAAGGTAAACTGGAAGTGTGTGTATAATTTTTTAATTTCTCTTCGTGATAAAAGCGACATTTTATTTCACAACTTCAAAATATTTTTCTTATGAAATTCTTGAGATCAAGTAACTTTAGCTTTATCTCTGATTGAAGTCAAAAAATGAGCCAAAAATTAACACCCTGCAGCATATCCTTCGCTTGGGGACAGGAAATCGTGGTCAAGGGATAATTTGTCCAAATAAACACACAAAGACCGTAACTGATCCCGAATGATAATTTTTTTCTGCATCATTTTTCAAAACAAGAAATTTAAGTTGCCTTGGCACGTGCTTCTTTGTTATCCTTATTCACCCCAGGCGACCCAGTTGATGATTGCAGGCGAGGACATTGAACCTGAAGATCCTCACAAATAAAAGGAAATTTCTTTCAAGGGTCTGTATGCAATCTTGGTGGCTTCCTTTCGATTTATTTTCTTCCTACCTGGAAAATGTCTTGCAAAAAAAAGAATAATAGAAACAGAGGCGGTGACATGCTGTTAAAAGCAAATTGTTGCTCTCTTGGAGGTAAACAAGGTAAAGTGAAACTGTAGGTCTTTATTGAAGGAGTAAATTTGGTTTTGCGATTTGGTGGTTTAGGTAATAATTCTAGATTAGGTATTTTCCGTTCAAAGTTGAGCAACATTCCAAACAGCTGCTTTTAAAGGATTTCGAAAGCGTTCTCCCCTAGTTATTTAATTTCGGTAATGCTATCAAATCATATGCTGGTACCGTGTTAGAAAAAAGGCTTCAGACTAAATAAATGAATGCACCCCAAAGTGCGCATATTTTACCATTTCATTATGCAACATTTCTGCCGTATTTCCAGTATAGAGTTGGTTGCCGAAACCTACAATGCACGTCCATATGGCACTTACCTTCCGTGACCATTTGTGGCTCGTGCTCTTCGCATTATCCAATATTTTTCGAAAATAATTTACATCAGATAGTGATCTTCGTCTGGTCTTACTCTCCCTTGTGGCTTGTCGCCCGTTTATGGACACCACGGCCAAATATAGTACGTAAAATGCGGGCTTTTCACTTCAATGATGTTTGAATTAGTTAACTCCGTAACGGACAGATCTCGGACTTTTTAGGAGTTGATCATTGCACTTCAGATACGCGGAAATTTTTCTGATTAACCAGGCGTTTGCAGTGCGTGTTAAATTGGAATGTGTGGCGACAGATGTTCAGAAGAACGTAAAGGACCAGTTTGGGATTAATTATTTTAACGAGGCCCTTACTGGAATTTTTGGAAGTTTTTGTATCCAATTTTGGAAAAAGCATAAATACCCATCTGTTTAAATTTTTTTAGAATTATATTTTAAATGGTACATTAAGATGTACATTTTTTTTTGTAATTGAATGATATATGTAAATTAATATACTTAATATTGCTTCAAAAATGGATCACTATTAAGTGAAGACTTTAGTCACCTATTCTTATTTATTAAATTAATATTTAAAAAATTTTATTAAAACATAATAAAATAAATGGTGACAGCAGTTCTAATTTTTAATTTTTAAAGTAAAATTATTGGAATTACGAAGAATTAACGAAATTGAAGAAATAGATTTGCTTAACACATATTTTTACAAAATATATAAACAAAATCAAATAAATGTAATATTTGATATGATGAGAACTCATAAAATTGTACTAATTTTTCTCTTCAGTAATAAATATCTTAAAAATAAATGAAATGAAATTGCGCAGTAACTTCTGATCAGCGGAAGCTACCACACTTCCACACATGGTGCACTCTGTGGTCGCAGATGCCTAAAGTAATCTATTGGATTGGCACAAGCGCCCAGCTCCTCAATTTCGTGTCTTCTCTCTCTTTATCGGATTATTTTATTAAATTCATCGCCTGTGTTAGCCTTCGAATGCGTTTCTGTGTGTAGAAAAAGTACAATTTTATCTTATCCATTGCCATTTTTCTAGAGAGATCTGCGTTAACAGTAGTGGGCATAAAATTAGAACACAATTTGGACAAAAACGATAATGGTCGTAAATATTACCCTTTTTCTATATCTAAATAATTTTTACGATGGAAATATAAAGATAAAATTTAGAATATAAATTAAGATATTATGTAGATTTGCTGATATATAAAAAGAATATTTTATTATACCATTTTCCGTAATATGAAGTCTATTGGATTTTATAGAGTTAAAAATAAGTATCAATAGAAATTTTAGTAATATCGACTACTAATTTTGAACACTATTTCTAATTCGAACTAGTCAAGCTTTGCAGTTTTATTGTGAGCCAATATCACAAATCTGAAAATAGGATTTTTAACACGGAATATTAAATTATGGTGCTGGTATGGAATTTCTGAAAGAACTAATTTCGGCTAGGGAATAGGTTTCAAATGTTACACGCGACGGAACTGAAATTTTATTTCAATCTTATTTAACTGAATCTATGGAATAATTGCGCTGTACGCTGTTAGGCATGTATTATTCTTTAGTTTATCTTTATTAAATAAATAAAATTATTAATGCTTTACCACAATACAGGCCTTATTTGATTATCTGTTTCTTAGTTCCAAAATTATTGGACAGATTTTAGTGGAATTTACACTGTTAGATAGGAAGTCGATTACATAAACTACGTGTCCTATATAACTGATGCTCAGATGGCGTCGAGAAGGTTAGTGCTTTCCTATCATATTGATAGAATTCATTTTAAGTATTGTTGGGGTTTATTTTATCCCCGATTGCCACCGTCTTATTCTACAGCAGTGTAATGTCAATTTAAATTCCGTCAATTTAAAAATGACGTTCAGGAGGCCTTAAATTAGAGTTTTTGTTATTTCCAATTAATATTTTAGGCCGTCCTAGACTAAATCACAGACTGCAGCTTGTTACCAATGGGGAATCAGTACCAGATGCTCATTCCCAAAAAGGCTCTGCGGCTTATTGACATGTCGAGGTCCGAACAGGCATCACATTCATTTCGTTCTTCTAATTACAAAGTACAGCCGCTAGCGTTTCCGGCCTCGGTCCCAGAACTCCCTCTTAAGTGCCCTTCTGAAGCTGTAGCCCCGATTTCAGAACGGTGGTGAATCGGAGCTGCTTCTTTCGGTTACCGTCTGATCGAGAACTATCACAGCGCACTATAAAGCGGAACAAAGCGTAGGTAGTTCCCATAACTCACGAGGGGAAATTAAAAGAGAAATTCAACCAAAAATGGGGGAGTCGCTTAGAATAAAGGAAGACAACGATACGGGAAATGCACTGCACCGCGGAAAACCGTTGAAATCACAAAAGCAGAACCGATGCGAACGAGGGCGATTTATTGAGAGCCGATTGGAAATGCTTTTATTAATTGCTAAAACTTTGCCCAGAGTTGACCGAAGGTGGAGGCGCGTAGGGGGACGCAAGGAAGTACAATTTAATGGTCGAATTATTACATGTGAATTATGAAGAATTTTCCCACCGATAGATCCTCATAGTTTTTAACGGCCAAAAGTAAACAAGTGAGTCTGGGAACGTTATGAATATTCACGTCGAGTGCGCAGCTTCAGGTGTTTTGGAAAAAACATTCTTTAACGCTCGATCGAATTTTCACGGGAAATTGGCCTATATTATACACACGGTAAATTATGCAGGAAAGTTTTTAATAAAGCAATTAGGCTTATGAATCTTGTCCTGTGGGCATTTCGAGGGGTGTGAGTTCTTGAAGGAAAAAAACCTTCAATTCTTTTCTTAGGTAGATGACATGGATTCATTACTTTTGGTATTCTAGAGGGTCAAACGTCTCAAAATTCCTACTATGTTGGTATCTTTTTGCATTTTTGACTACTACTACTACTTGGGTTAATATTTATTTGTTTATTTTATAAAAATCTATTATTTTCCCCCGTAGAAGAATATAAAAACATACAAACATACACAAACATTTTATTTTAATTATACTTGACTGAAAAGAAGAGAATTTTGAGTTGTTTTTATGAGGAATTAAGTAATTTACATAAAATTTGGGATAAAACATTCTTTTAATTTTGGCTACACTTTAAGTCGATATTAATTTTCTTAAAATTCCCTAACCATTAAGAACTCCGTTATGGTCCTTTAGAGACTTCTAGCTCATAAATAAAGTAAATTGTAGATTTTTAAATAATACATTTATATTCTTACGATTTCTGGCTAACGTCTTAATAGCGTTATTTTAATTGCATTAGTTAAATTTTTTTTTTTTTTTTTAAATTACATTGAATTTATACCATTCTTATTGCTAAGTTCATTGTAGAAGTTATTTTACCTGCAATTTCGATATCTATAAATAAGATTGACAATGTCGTATGAAAACGTTTAACAAAACTTGGGTGTTTAAATAGTTTCAAATAGTGGTTTTAATATAGCGTATTTTAAACCCAAGCTAACCGTGCGCTTGTCAAACATTAACCCATCACCGAGGGTCCAAAAGACGCCACCAGTTTTTACAATAGAAATTTTTTAAATTTTGTTTTCAAGTGAAACGTTAATTTTAGATAAGTAAACAATTGGATCTTGTAAAAAAGGCCTTTTTATTTGTCCATAAATTTTTATGAGGTGAAATCGCAAGTAATTGATAAACAGTAAAAAATTTCCCGCGTGGAGTCCCACGTTCTTATTTGGAGGTGTGACCCCAACGACGCGTTAAGGGACCATATAAATTAATTTTTTTCTCCGATTCGTATGAACTTTTAATAAAAATCTATAATTTCTTAGCAGAACTTCTCATAATACATAGGATGCCGTCAAAATTAAAAAGTAAAAACTAATTTTGGTTATAGAGAAGTTGTTTTTGAACAAGAGTCAGATTTATCCGATACTTCATCATTTAAAAGTTACATTAATTTTTATAATCTCTTATGAAAATGCTAATTACTAATAATTACTAATAGACTTATTAGTTAATATAAGAGTCTAGCAGTAAGTTCTAAATAGTTCCTGTTTCTGGATGATTATTTATTACATACAAGGATCTACATTTTATTGTTTTCACTCTAAATAAAGATTTTTAGTAACCTGCATTTATTGTAGCTCTTCTCAAAAAACTAGTCCCAACCACAAGTTTAGCGAGTTTCGTTTTTCCCTTTAGAATCTGAAATATCGTCTGACCCTACTCTACCGCAATATTTGTGATCGATATCATAAAAATGCTAATCCGCTGACGCATGCCCACTTTCATTATGGTCCTGCTGACTTACAATGGACCTGACTGACTGCTGTTTGGGAAGGGTGAGTTTGGCATGTGTTCATTTTGTAAGGGAAGGGCACATGGGTCGGGGTTGGGTACCTTAAATTCTTTTCCTGGGGGAAAGTCCTTCTTATATGCAAATTCAAACTCGTTTAAGATTACTCACTGGAAATGACTAATCTGCAATTTTTTTTTTTCTTACAGAGTACATGAAGGAACGTAAGCGGCTTGCGCCGACACCTAAAAAGATTTCACCTGCAAAGAAAATGCGAGCGTATTTAACACCGAGCACCAGTGGAAGTATAGAGAGGAAATAGAAATTGTAATATTCACTAGGGTGGATTGAAACCAATTTTTATACTTTTACTCTTAAATTAACTAAGGATTTAGTTTTTATTTTTATGTATTTTACAAGACAGCGTTTAGTTTTATAAATTTTCTAGGTTAAAGAAACGAATTGCGATATTAGTTGTAGGTGTTCCTATTTATTCTTCATAAAATTGATCTGTTTTTTATTAAATACTATCAGTCAACTTTAATTGATGAATTTAGTGGGAATTGTGAATTTTGTGACAAACATAAATTTTCGTATTGACCGAATGAAATTTTGGAAGAAAGGTACTTCCCTTTAATTAGACGAGATTAAGAATGTCAAGTCATTTAGAATAGAGTTAGATCCATCTTTTAAAAATTTTCCTTTAAAAAATGAAAAATATGATATCTTTATATCACACGCAATCCAGTTCATTTATTTTGTAGACAAGTGTTTATACTTATTGATATTTGTAATAATTTAATAGCGAAGGGGAATTAGCGCTAAGAATAACGATGCTCCAGAAATGGTGCAACATGCACAAGGTCTTTGGATTTTTATGCAATCAGTGCCGGTCTAGATTCTTTAAAATTTAAACCAGGCTAACATCCATAATTTATTCTAATTTTCTTCCGTAGTTTTACACAAACTAATTTGGAAGCTGGAAACTAAGAATTGCTAAGGAATCCTGGTGTTTTTTATCCAACGGATATTGCGTGTTGCCCATAATCTTGATCTTCGTCAGAGCGGAACAAAACTGAGAGACCATGCATTTTCCACTTTCGTTTGAGCAAAATGCCCTGGTTGGTAATTAGTGATAAATATTCAATGTATTCTCCTAGAGAGGTTCTATAAATTAAAAATGTTTAACTACTTTGGGAGAGATTTTGATAGTTGACTTCTAAGAACATGTCCATTGCTCAAGCGAGACTGGAATTTACTATACTTCTTTTTTTTTATTTCGACATTACATTTCAAGTACAAAATATAAATCAAAACTTTTATTAGATTAATTTTGAATATCTCGACTTTATCAAATTAATCTGGCCACGTGCAATTTTCGATTTTTTTAGAATCGAAAATAAATGTGCAGTTAATATGACAAAGTCGACCAATGTTTCTTTTTTTTTGTATTTCTTTTTTCCCTGTGTCTTTTAGTCATTTCTAAGGAAAACAGATTTAAGATACAAGGGACAAGGAAATGTAAGGTTGTAAAATAGGGTCACTTTATTTATATAAGTCCTAAGTATTATACATCTAAATGCGAAACTCTAGAGTAAGAGAACTTACCATTTCAGGTCGAAGCAGAATCTTCCCTTGACTGAAGAATGATTCTATAATTACAGTTTCTAGAGGGTATAACCCTTGCAATCTAGGAGATGTAAATTAAATTTATTTTGGATATTTAGGCTAAGTGGCTTTTTGTATAAATTGTACAGAAATACTTTTAAAATATATTCAAAACTTAGACTTAAAAATGGCTTTCCTTCTTTTTATATAATTTGTTAATTCAGGTGCCTGTTGTCGTCCAGGCAGAAAAATACGTAAAATTTTGGTTCTTTATCTGTGGTTTTTAATTAAGGTTATTAAGGTGCTTGTGTGATTGAAGGTAGACGACGAAATATAGCAAAAAACATTAGCAGATTTACAATGACTATACGTTAACATGTGCTTTTTTTTATTAATTTTTTTTTGTAAAATAAAGTGCGGACGTGGGTGGGTTTTCTTCCATTGGACAGTTTTCTTCGATGATGAAGCATTTCAAGGTTGCATAATTTTGAGGCTAAATTTATTTCTAATTAGTCTCTTTAGAATTCGTGCAAGTTGTTTATAGCTTTGTAAGTAGTCTTGACTGTGATCTCGATTTTGACCTGAACTCGACCAAAAACAGCAATATCTGTCCGTCATTTCAGATCGGCATGAAATTGGATAAGATACACAAATTTAGATATTAAAATAGTCGACGATGTGTTCTACTACAAACAGTGTTCTTCTTCAGCATGGATAAGTAGAATCCATAAATGAGCCCAGTTTTTTTAAACTCAGATATGAGGCTTAATGTTTTTCAAAGTCCAAATTATACTTTTGGGTTATTTAGTTTAAGCATTGTTTCTAAAATCTTAATTTTTATGCAGGATGTTGTGTGACACCATTTTTAAACTATATTAAATTGTGAAGCCTCTTGATCAGCGTTTGTACTACGGAAATATTAACCACAAATGCATTCGCAGCCGGTAAAACAATTTGTTTAATTTTCTAATTTAAGTTGATTAATTTCTTGGTCGTATTATTTAATCCTCTGTATAATTTGAAAAATTCAATGTAGACTAATTCTCGAACGAGGAAACGAATCTGACCTGATGATGAATAAGTAAAGTCGTGTAATTCAAGTCCGGAGCAGGCAACTATGTTTAAAATTAATAAGCAAAAAATTATGCTTGGTTTCAGGCAGGTAAATTCAGTAGAGGCTTAACTTCAACTTATGTAGTTTTTAAACCTCTTTAATTTTTAAAATATAATGCGATATAATTTGTAAAAATGCAGGCTGTAAATGGTTTAATAATTCTTCCCCATTACTAAGCTTGGATGGAAATTTTATAGAATCCTTTAAAAAATCAGATTTGCACATACGTTAACGTAATTCGCCTTTTTTTATTTATATGTTCGGCAGCAATGTGTCGTTTGTTTTTAATGCTATGTCACATACTGAAAACAAATACATAATATCAAGTCGGTGTCCAATGTAATTGCCTTTAAATGGTCTTCAAGTCTGAGAAAGTTAATGTTGTTAATGAATATCAGCTAACTTTTGAATATTTACTAAATATCATTTAAAAACAAAGTTTTATTGAAGATTAGGAAATCGACAAGTGGCTTAATGTCTTGAGCGGAGTCTCTCTTAATAAAAGGGGTCAGTGTAAGTTCATTTTATTTTCAGATTCATCGTAACAAAAGATAAAAGTGTGGCACAATCATTACCTTTGCATACAAAGTAAAAAAATGTCTAAATATTTGTATTATTAACATATTTTACTATGTTTTAATATCTTCAGACATATTTTACCAATTTGAATAACATTTATGGTGCAAGAAACAATTCATCTGCCATTTTTATGTTATTTTTTAATTATTCTAGAACAATTTCTATGCAAAAATATTGGTATTCGGCATTGTGAATGGAATGTTATAGGTGCCTGATTAAAATTTATATTTTATGTGAATTATTAATAGATAAAATTATCAGTATCTTCTCTCACTGGTGCTAAAAGACAATGCTACTGAACACGTTTTTTAATTAGTAATTTTGTAAAAGAGGTATACAAACAATTTTATTTTTATAAAAAATATCTTTGACAGAGTCATATGTAAAAATGTCCTTACTTTTCAATCTTAATTAAGATAAAAAACAGAATTATAAATCTCTTCAAATGTGTGAATTAAAGTTAATTAGGAAGAATTTAAGAAAATCGAAATATGACTAATTCATTTAAGAAAAAAAAAACATTTAATACTTTCACTTTAAGAATATTTCTAGAAATGTACATTAATGTGGAAATAGACAATGCATCCATGAATATTGAATATTTTTATTAATTTGAATCATGTTAAACATTTTAATAATGATCTCTTACGATATACCAAGCAAAATACTTCAATTTAATTTTTTTTAAATTTCTTCCTTAACTGTCGTCTTTTAAACTTAACATACATTTAAAATGGCTTAAATTGTTGAAAATTTTACGATGCCTTTAAATTTTTATTGTTACCTTATAGTAACGCGTGAATACGCTCCATTCCTTAATGGTTTTGCATTAGCCAGATTGAAAGTAAACCAATCTGGTTAGCTTTACATTTATGTTTATATAAATATAATATGACTTATTATTAATGGAGATGATCACTTGTGCCGTGTGTTACTTTATTTAACGTTATATATTTTGTTTTCGTTCAACGAATTTAGCTTAAATTCATATTGAAGAACTAAAATGGAATGAGATCTTTACAATTTTTGAATAAATAAATACTAAAGTATTAATAAATTAACTTATTTAAAATTATTGATTGACTTATTTAAAATATTTGATTGATTGATTGTTGAAGTGTTTAGGTGTATAAAAAGTATAATTTTCGTTAGGCCTCTTTAAAGTCCCGACAGTTCTCTGGAAGTAATAGAATAATACATTGTATATATTGTATAATGATGAATTGTGTAATTTTGTATAATCTTTAATAACCGACGTGTCCAAATTGGGTAATGGCAAATAACCGTGCGGAAGCTTAACGAATCAGGGTACGAGATCCTACTGCAACCTCCATACCCACTTAGTCTATCATAAAAACGTATTGCCACTTATTTCGCAATTTGGAATACCACTCACGAAATAAGACCTTTCCTAATAGGACTGAGGTCGAAAAATCCTTTACAAATTTTGTGACCTCTGAAGACTCCGCCTTTCTTTTTTTAGGAGGAATTAGTTTGTTGAAAACGCGTTGCGAAGAGTGTGTTCAAGCGAATGGTGCATATTTTGACTAATAAAATGCTTATTTGAATTTAAAAATCTATTTTTCTTTTTCTTTGAAAAACACGACATCTCATATTACATGACCTAATAATTTATATTTTGAATTGAACTCAAAGAAGGAACACGTATATACGATAAAAGAAGAGCGTACTTAAATGTTGGTAGGTACTAATTCCATTTTTTTCAGAATACGGAATAATAGGCAAACATGCGACGTAAGCACATCGTACTTTCCCTCTAGTAATTAGATTAGTCGTTTGTGTTCAATGTTTGTGATATTTATTCATAGTAATTCTAAAATCCAATATCTGAATCTCCAACAGCATAGAGCCTTGTATAATTTACAAAAATTTGTTGCATTTTAAATCTTAGCTCAGTATACGGAAGCGACGGTTCATAGACTTCTAGTAATCCAAAAACGTTTTGAAATAAATTAATCAAATCTTTACCAATGCTTAGAGGATGAATTTAAAAGAAATAATTGTGTATAATGCAAGTGCAACAATTAATCCATTTGTTTATTGTCCTGACTCCTGATCTGGTCCCAACTGACTGTTATTTATACCTCAATAAGGTCCTCAAAAGTATATCAGAGGAAAAAGGTCTCAGCACTTTAATTCTAAGGGTTTACACTTAGTCATAAATTTCCAAAATCGATTTTTGTTTTCATTTTCTTAAAGTACAATGTCTCGAACATAAGTGTATACAATTTTATGTTATCATGAGAAAATTTAAAAAAGTTATAAGGCTTTTGTAATAACGAATCTTAAAGACTGTAGTGATATTACAAAATTTTGAACGCGTTTTTCTCAAAAGCGCTCTCTAAGTCGGTGACTATGTAGAGGATGAACGAAGGATTTGATTTTAATCAGAAAAAAACAGAGGTTTTTTAAAGGTAAGAATCACGAAAAGAATAATCTCTTCAGACATTTTGAAAAAGAAAAAAACAGTTTTCATAAAACGTTTCGCCCTGTCTCTAGACATATTATTTAATTAACAACCACTATTTTTTTTTTATTCAGATAAGCCAAATCTGAGCTACAATGGTCACCGCAAAGCACCAAAAACAGGATCCATAAGAAGAGCAACATAAAAACACAAAATATATTAAATTTTTGTTATATATATTAAAAACTAACTTTAATTATTCCATTATAAAATAAAAATAAATTGAAAGGAAAATAATTAATTGCTTGCTGCAAAATATTTCTGAAAAAAAAAACACTTTTTCTAGTGTTACCCTTTAATGAGTTAAATACATGAGGTACATAAGTCTTTCGAATAAAAAGGAAAAAAGGTTGCACAGGGTTACTTAGAGAAAGTTGTGAACTGGTTAAAGGAGAATATATTAAAAACTAATAAAAGAATTTTTGCTAAAGTACCGAGTCACAAAATATTTCATTTATGCTGTGGCTTTAAAAAAGGGAGGACACCGCGTGCGTAAGGAAAAATACGCTTTTTTTTATCTCAAACAAAAGTTAAATTGCTTAAAATTGTCAAATGCTTAGAAAAAATGCACATCGTACGTCGACCTTAAATCCACATAAAAAAATAACTCAAGTATTCGTTTATAAGAAAATGACTAAGACCTTGTGGCGTTCTTCCTATTATAACTTTGGTCCTAAAACCAACCTTAATTTATTTTTAAACAACGTAAAAATGTAACAAAATTATTTATAACTTCTATTTAACCATGCAATCAACTCTTTCCAACAATAAACTTATTGGTCTGACTGTAAGTGAGCTTTAAAGTTTTAGAGTAAGGCATTTTGTAGCCCACTGGCTCGGGAACGGTTCTGGAACTTGCTGAGAACTTCCTCCTCAGAAAGTACAGTTGAGGTAGAAAAATAGCTGCGAAGAACACGCGTAAAATTCAGACGTGAAATGAAGTCAAAAAGTAAAGCGCTGATCTTGAACAAAGGGCATGTTGCAAAACTTGAAGGCCTTTAAGACAAAAGTGTTGTAAAAGTCAGAATTTCTTTAGGGCTGTAAAGGTCCTAAAATTCAGCCATAAGAAATCTTGAACGCGTGATTGCGTGAACGCGTGATTGCGTGAACGCGTGATTACGTGAACGCGTAAGTGTGCGTGGAAGTTGCTGTAATTTTAATTTGCCTGGTTGTACGAGGCATTTATATTTTTATATTATTCATAGAACTAATAACTTCGTTCCTCACAATTTTCTCGAGATGCGCGAGCAGTCACGGCGGTAGCGTGAAACATGAACTGCCACAAGTAGTAAAAGTCAGTCTGAATCGCATTCAACCAATCCGGTGATTTTTATATCTTATATTTATACTATTTTATAAGCATAAATAGAAATATGTCGATTGCAAAGAGCTGAAATCGAAACGCAGTTTTTTTAACGAATTTTTGTTAATTTCCTCAGGCATCACTCGAAAAGTACTGAACCAATTTTAATGGGATTTTTAATTTTTAAATACTTAAAGTTAGACTTAAAAACCGTGGTGTGTTTTTACCACGCTAATTTTATTGATTTACTTAGTTAAATTATACCATTGTTGACATAGTATATTTTTGCATCATACGCGGTGATGAGTTTATAATTAATCGTCGAAAAATAACACCTTATTACCTTTTTACGCTTATGCTTGTCTCATATACTTTTATTTACGAAATTTACTCAAAATGATAAAGCGCCAAACCGGAGACGTTGTCTCCGGCAACAGAGCTCTGACTTTTGAAATAAATTTTCAATATTTCCCCAATGTTGTTAAACCGTCAAATTATTCATTCCGTACTGCGGAGATATGATACTGCGCTTCTGTTAATTTTTTGAGCGCGAAAGAGATGCCTGTGTCTAAAAAACATGTAATTTAAAAAGCAACCAACCGATGGTCCATTCTTTAGTTGTTAAATTCGAAAATTTCGTGTAGGTGTCCACCAGGTTGGAAAAAGGCATTTTAAGGTAAATTAGATTAAAGTTTCTCGATTAATATCATAAAGTATATAATTTTAAAGTTTGATTTCCTAATATAACTTTGTTATTTCCGCAAATTTAAACGTAAAATGGTGTAGACATATTCTAGTGTGCTTTACAAATATCCATAAAAAAGACGATATTTTGTCCAACATTTTACGTAAAGTAATCAAATATTTCTTATTAGACAAATTTAAAAGAAAATGGCTTAATTATGTTCCTAATTATTTATTATTACTTAGCATACTTACTTGTTAATTTGTTTTCCTAGATGAACATCCTAAGAATCATAGCATTTTATTTATTAATTTCCAAAACAATTTTTTTGGTGACCATTTGGTGATCTTTTCATATTTCCTCCATAGCTAGAAATGTTCTTATTTTTGGCACAAATTTAAAATTTGTACATTGTTCTGAAAATTTGAGAAGGATATCAAAATATTTAGAATCATAAACTCTTAATAGTTTCTCCCTTTCATTAGAAAGTAATTCTTACAAGTAGATGGTGGCCTTGGAATATAGCAGCAAAGTCCTTTCTTGGAATATTATCGAGAACGTTGAGAGTGCAACTTCGGAATGAAGAAAAAAAAGTCTATAAAAGCAATTAATAATAATTGTCAACAGCAAACCACGCCACGGCTTAATGATTTTCGAAATCACTAGACAGTCCAGCAAGAAGTTTTCAATGGTAAAAAAGATTGATGTGGTGTTGATTCGGTGAGGAAAGTAAGAGCAAGGAAGCTTTTTCTTAATTGAAGAATTACGAAAAAAAAATGTCCGGATTAAGCAGACTATCATGGAGATTGGATTTTGGGTTAATGGACAAATTTTAACTGGTAAATTTAAGTTTAAAATATTTCGATTCCACTAGGGTCTGGAGTTTTCATTTCACGATGTATTGTATAGTGAATATTAAACAATTGCACCGTGCCTATAGTAGAACATGAATTAGAAAATGCGGTACTTAGAGGAGGACCTATTTGTGACCTTGGGAGAATGGACGAAAAATTGACAAAAAATATAAGCAGATATAAGAGTGATGGGTTGTACCATCAGGAATGGAATTTTTAGAACAAGTACTCGTATTAAATGGAGAGAACGGTCTAAAACACTCGCCATGTTTTCGAAGACTAGGTAAACCATAGAAGTAGTACTGTTATATCAGTCTTTTTATGAACGATACCAGAAAGTAATTTTGATTTTGAAACTGTAAAGCTGAAGCCACATTCTAATACTTTAAAGCGATAGTTGAGTTCTAGACGAATGCATGAAATAAATAAGGAGCAGATACATCAGGTAGCTCCAAATCTATTGTTTGGTTGTGTAAGCATCCTAAAGTACATCAGTTTGTGCCATATTGTATTATTCTATCTTAATGCAATTGTTATAAAAATTGCAATAATAAACGACAATTCAGTCCAGAAATTTGTAAATACCAATAACAAAGATTGTCATCAATAACGCCCTGAAGAAAGGAGTTTGAAAATTGTTGTTTATATCCGAAGTTATTCATGAATCAAACAGGCAAAATAGTAGTCGCAATTTTCCGGTAAATAAATAGCTTTCTTCTATTGTAAACTTAAGAATTTAGGAACAAAATTAAAATTTACAAAGTTATTTTGGTCTAAATTCTAAAGCATTGTCTACTGATTGCTTTTGGCCTCTAGTTGAGCTCTGATCTGTTTTATTGTGTTACCGGACGTCGTGTGCCTTTGGAAGAATGCGTTAATCGAACTCATAGACCTATATTCAAGATTTTCCGATGTGTTCCAATCCACACTTATGCTTTGATGCCTTCCTGATGGACAATTTGTTAGTTTGGTTTCGTTGTACTTTTCTAGAAGGTGCAAAAGGCAATCTTTCGTTGTGTTAGCCGCTTCTTCCAAATTGAATGGTTGATGGCTGTCCGGTGATCCTACAGGAACATCTCGACTGAGCTGGTTGATTCTGAATTTTGTGCGCTTGTTTGTAACGGGCCATGGTGCTCCAGTACTTATGGTGGGCGATTGGGACCCTTCGTTAAGAGTAGGCAATTGTTTGAACCCGTTGGTTAGTTTTGTTGGTTTTTCTTCGAGTTTGCCATTGACTAGTTTGGGTGTGTCGTCTAAAGATTGTAGACGCATGGCTAAAGAACTCATATTTGTTGAAGACTTTGACGTGGCTACAGGCGTATTCTTTTTCTCCTTTATCACAGAAGTTGAGCTAGTACGTTCAATTGTTGAGTACACTCGTAATTTTTTATCAGGCGTTTTCAAATAACTATCATTGACTTCTTTTGAAGTAGTGGTTTTGGTCCTTTCTTTTTTGGTCTCCTTTTCATTAGATTTTAAGATGTTGGATATTGTCGACGTTTGTACGTGGTCTTTCTTAGCTTCTTTATTTTCTCTCTCAAGTTTTGTGTTGATCTCTGCCAACATAAGTAAGTGATCTGAAAGTTTACGAATTTCTTCCGCCAAGTTGATACGTTCACCAGTTGGCCTTTTGCCCAGAATATAGCTTGTATCAGAGTTCCTTCTGTCGAAGGATTGCAAGTAATCCTTGAAATTGTTATGAAGAATTGCATTATTCTTATCTTTGTCTTCTTCTGATTTATCGATTTTGTTGTTCTCCATTTCTTCAAAGTCGGCTGCTTCAGACAAGCTGCAGATAGACTCACATGGGGATGGTGTGCAGACTGTAAGAAAAGAATTATTAGTAAATCAAAGGGATGTTAATACTTGTTTTTTTTATTATACATAATTACATGTGGTTTGCTTGATATAGAATTTCTATTAAAGTTCCTACATATAAATAGGAAAGCTTTTGAAAGTATGTGGGGGTTAAAAAAAAGTTAATAACCAACTTCGAGAAAAATGTTAAACAGGGTCAAAAATGGGGATATATTTTTTCTTAAAATATGTTAACTTTGCAAGACACGAAAATTGTCACATGTAAACTTTTGGTTTGTAAAATATTTGCTCTTAAATTGTGGATATCTTATCATTTTCAGGTAAATTAGCAAATTTTTTTATATAAGGATTTTAGAATTTTCTAGACCAGCGCTTAGGTAAGCCAAGGGCGGAGTTAGCTTTGCTTATGATGTCACGATCTAAACGAAAATTGATCTCTATCACAGATGAGACCCAGATCACCCAGGCGAGTGACAGGAGGAATGGGTTGGTCAAACAACAGGTAGATCCTAGGGGCGGAGGGAAATCTAATTATTATTTTAAAAAGCTTTCTGCCTAAAATTTGTGTATTATAATTTTATAGACAAATTCGTACCTTTAAGAAATTTTAATTTCTAATCTCACCTGTCATATTTTCGATTCAGGAAGAATACTTAGATAATGTACATGATCGTGTAGTGATCGTCGCAAGTAATTTATTAACTCATTTTCTTACATTATTTCTTTAGTTGAGAATTTAAATACTACTACTACTATTGAACCACTACAAAATTAGAAAAAACTGCAATTTTATTCAATTACTCTGAACAAAAGCATTTTAAATAATTGTATAATTATAAATTACTTATAAAAGAATTGTACAGACAGTACAGACTTGAATATTGTTTTTTTACTAGGCCAATCTACTAACTTTTTTCTAACGATTCATTTGCTTGCGAGAATTTGTTTTGTGTTAATACATATGTATAATAATGTTTGTAAAATAAGATTAATTATTAATAATTCGCAATTTTTTCCTATAGTAGTGGAGTATTTTTCTTATAGTATACACCATAATTGATAAAAAATAATCTACCGCGCGGCATATCATGCTACCTTCAACCCTCTGAATTTCGGTAGTGTTAGTAATTTCTGAATTAAAAGTAGTTCAAATAACTTTTAAAAGTTTATATTAGGAGATGAAATTAAAATGATAACAACAATCGATTTTTGGACGAATTCAGTGTATTATAACAACTTAAATCTGATAACAAAACTGTAGTGTCTGTCTGTACATTCATTTCTTTGCTTTGATATTAAAAGGATTAATTAATTATACGATGCGGGGACGAAATGCACCATTTTTAGAATTTTTGTCTATCAAAATGATAATTTTTTTAAAATAACATGCAACTATTAATAAAATAGATATTTAAGGAAGTAACCTAGACTTTGTTTTGTCAAAGTCTGATAACTAGAAACGGAGTTACATACACGAGAGAGGTCTTGCTAATTCGTTTGGTGAATTTTGTAAAGGTATTATCTAATTTTAGACTTTGTCAAATTTTAAAGATGTCTGTTTGTTGGAATGTAACGCATCGTATCTTTTTTAGTGTTTTGTACATAATTTACGAAGTAATATCAGGTAGATTATATAATACATTATTTTAGAGAAAAAGAAATATGTAAATATTCCCAATTTTACGGGCGAAGTTGCGAGTGGTCGCTAATAGTTCATAAGTTAATTTAGAATACGTGTCAATTAATTTTGTGTGCCTGTTTACTTATTCGTTTGCTGTTTTCCATCTAAAGCACCTCGAATAGTTTAATGACAAACAAGAAAGCAAGCTATCCGCTGTCGGCCAGAAATACCATATAGGTAGTTCTTGCATCGCACTGTTTTGCTTTAGCGAAATTTAAAATTCCGAAAAAGGCTTGAAAAATGAGGATATATTGTCACAAAAATGAAATACCCTTTGAAACAGATACTAATGAAATTCAGTATACATTATCAATGTTGGTTGAAGTTATTATAAATATATTTAATATTATTCAAATGAATGTTTCTAATGCTTAAATTTTTCGTAGAAATAGCCCAAAATGCTAATACGAACTTATCTAATAGTACTTAAAATACTATAACGTCGCGCCACAGAGTGGAACTAGTCAAAAAAATTGAATTTATGGTGTGTAATAAAAGGGCAGTGTCGCTATCACTGGGTCAGGAGAGCGCTTCTATTAATTAATGTGATTTATATATAATAAAAAACAAATTTATGAAACAATTGTGAAACTTACCTCTGGAGGAGGCGAGGCTGTCCCGACGTGTATCTCTGAGCGGAGCAATTAAATTAGTGCCAGTGTCAAAGATATAAGGACTGTTGGGGTGTTCCTCCCATCGCTCGATGAAGGTTTTCAAATTATCCTTTGTCGTCTCCAGCTCCATTGTCTATCGGAGATGATAAATTACGCATAATCGTAAAATTTTAATTAAAAACCTTTCTTGGCCAAACCTCGATCTTTGGGGGTGGCGACGGAGGTGTTGTGATGTACTTAGGCGGAGGTACAGCAACAGGCTTCGGCTGAATCGGGGGCTTGATTTTCCTCTTAAGCCACTTGTGCTCCAGACATTCGGAGGCTGTCATACGGGCGCTAAATTTAAATTTCCCGATGGTATCTGTTAATCAAAATGACACCAGGTGAGGTGTTTTATTAATTACCTGCAATCTTTCACTAACAGTTTTGATATAAAATCCAGGGCTTCCGGAGACACATTGTTGAAAGCCTCATCATCAAAATCATATTTGGCTATAGTCACGTTCGCCATGGTCTCGATGTCGGTCTCCCCCATAAAAGGTGACAGACCTGACAAACTTTGTTTTAGGAAATTAATTAACTGATGAGCTTTTCACCACCAGGATTTGTTGAGGACTCATTTGAGCCTTCGGGGCGATACTTACAGGACGTAGCATATGACTCCAACACTCCACATGTCTGTGCCGTATGAGATGCTGTCGAAATTAACAACTTCCGGAGCTACGAATTCTGGCGTCCCGAAGAGGATCTGAAATAAGGTGAATGGCTTCCATTTAAAATCCTCCTGGGTGACCTAATCTAGTGATTTTACAAGCTGGCCGGAGTATTACACATTTTATACTTTACTCTTCATTTATTTTACACATTTTTAGCATATGGATAATAGGAATAGATGGCTTAAATTTTGGTATTATAAAGGCGAAGAATGGAATGGTTATTCGGCTGTGGAATATCGCGCACTAAAACTTTTCGCGGAATTGATTCATGAATATTTTTCGAACTAGCAAAGGAGAAGTAATTTATCCAGCAGTGAATTTGGCCGGCACAAACTTAATTGCGTTTGGTTTAACCAAAGTGCTTCGTTATTATTTGCAAATGCTTCGAAATTTAGTTGCATTGTAGTACCAATTAAGTATTTTGAAATGTTATTCGAAATTATTATCCGTTTGGAAATTTAATTCGATAAGCGTCTGTAGCGATTTGTGTACTAGAATTCGGTAATGTTTGAGTTTCTCATTGTGTATTATGTAAAACTTTAACTTCTTCTTCGACGTACTTTGATCGAGGTAGGAGAAATAATAGTTTCGTATTCAATTTAGCCTCTGTTTCTAAGTTTTTGGAATTTAATCATGCTCTACAGCTATGAAACTATGTGAGTCAATTTATGATACTCACACACTCAGATGATACTTTTTATACACATTCTAGGATCATGCATTGGAATTAAACGATTCTAGGAGCTACTATTGAGCTAATTAAATCTATTGAAGTAATCATCAAAAATCTAAGGAAAGTAATTAATTAAAGAATTAAATTTATTTACTAATTTCTTTCGGAAAAGGTGTGTTTGAGGTATGAAAAATATAAAATTATCTTTAAAAAGCAGGTGAGCCTTAATTTTCAGGATGTTTTGCAATATACATAAATAAATAATATACGTAAACAAATTGTTTCAGAAAATGCGAGATATGTGTAAGTAAAAGTTTTAATAACCGGCCTGTTAATTTGAGGTGGTATTTTAGTATTTGAGATGGGTAGTTTTAAAAGATTTATTTTCTTTAGCCATGTATAGAAAAACAAATAAATTTCGTATATTTTATTAATGTCATAAAAATTATATGTATTTACATTTCCTATTGTGAGCTCCTATTGCAATCGGTTTAGAACAAATCTGCCAAGTAGTTTCTTTGCTATAACATTCAAGCATACTAACTTTGATAAAAAAAAACTCGTTCCTATAGAGCAAAGCATATATTGAAATTATTAATTTTTTAATTCAACATCTGTGAGTGTAATTATTATAAATCGAAAATTCTTAAATCCTTATACGAATAGATAAACGATCTTCTAGTAAGTTTTTCTTTTTAATTGACTTTAGGTGCTCACAATTTCCCAAATTAAAGATAAAATTTAGGCATTCATTGTGGCCGCAATTCTAGCTAAGGATGTTGAAGCAATTCAACGAAATGTTATAGTTGCTTAAAAACAAAAAAGTTTTATGATGAAGAACTATAGACGATCAACATTGTTACAATTCAAAAGGCGAATTTTTTGATTTACCATGGACATGCTACAACATCTATTTTTAATGTAAATTTCGGTTTAAGAAATATAATCGTTATTATAAAGAATGATGGCATATGGGAAATATAATTTTATCGACGAGAAAGATCTTTTCTTTGGTTGAATCTGAAAACAAAAAATCAAATTTTCTCTTGAACTTCCGAAATGCAGGTAGCGTCTTTGTTTTTTTTTTTTAGTCTTATAAAAAGCGATTTTTATCATTCTTGTTTCTGTAATCAAGTGTATTAAAAAAAATAAAAATGTTTAATTTCAAGAAAAACCACTTTTCTGAAAAAAATGGTATCAAACTTTGTGTACGAGCTTTCGTGGCCTCCAGATTGTTTTAAGAAAATTACTTTTGAAATGCTTCGACTTCGTTATTTTGTGAATTTAACATTAATTTTCTAATATTGCTCGAAATATTTACCTTAAGAAAATGCAAAATAAAACCAGTTTTTAAAAACATATCACTTGTAATTGATATTGCATCAATGAAAATCCCTAAACTAAACGATAAAGTTAGGTGGAATCCTATTTTGAATTCAGTGTAATCCCTTTTCGTAGTTTTCACTTCGTTGTGCTAGGTTATGGTGATAACAAATAGTACGTGATAAATTAGTCCTGTACACAAAATTCGAACAGGAAGGGTATTGAAAATTCCTTTTCGATAGTCTGAAATCGGGTCAACAAAAACATCTTGTGGTCTCCCATATTTGCCCGGGGCTCTATGAAATGAACGGAAGATGGATTCATTAAAATCGATAAAATCAGCCGCAGGGATGAAGGTAGAAGGAGAATTCGTGAATATACGTGTTCGGAATGAGATGGTCGAACAGGACAATTAAAATAATTAAACCGACAACTACCACCCGCACCGAAATTATACGTGCTTTTGCTCGTACAGGCTTGCAAAATTACCAACCTGGAGTTTTTTATCAGGATCGTATTTCCTAGCCAAGCCAAAATCAATGATTTTGATGCGGTTGCCCTCTTTTGTGAGGCAGAGAATGTTTTCGGGCTTCATGTCGAGGTGGAGAATGTTGTTCCGGTGTATAAATTGCATGGCTTCGCACACCTGCCGCATGAATACCGTGCACACCTTCTCCGTGAGGACAAAGTCGTCATCGATGACTCGATCGAACAGTTCACCGCCTTCGATCCTGTGAATAAGGGAATTTTGACTCGAATCAATACGTCTACTCTATGAAGAGAGGATGGGAAAGCATGAACGTACAGTTCTAAGACGACACACATCATTTTCTGGTACTCGTAGGCCGCGTACAGCTGGATGATAAGGTGGTGTTGCAATAAATTCATTATTTCCACCTCACGTTCAACATTCCTTCTGTCCTCACGTTTCGGGATCGGGACGAATTTGGCTGCCAAGTTGAGGCCTGTGGCTTTCTCCCGGCATTTGTAGACGGTGCCAAATTTTCCTCTTCAATGAATAAAAATTTACATTTCAGATAATTTGTAAATTTGATGATGTCGTGTGCTGCCCCTCACCTGCCTACTTCGCTAATCAGCTCGTACACCTCCTTGGCATCGACGCCCCTTTTAATAGTAACGTCTCGTGGCGGGAAGCTAGGTTCAAGCGCTGAAACGAATCAGAAAGCGATGATTAATGTATTTTATTAACAAAATCAGACGTGATGTTAACTACGTCAGGCTGTTCGCATTTTACACGTGTCCGTCATAAGGGCCGTCTAGACATTGAACTTATTTGCTTCGGGTGAAAGTGATTATACTTAGGGAAGATTAATTAAAGTAGCAATATTTGATGCCAAACGGAGTTCGGTTTCGTTGTACATGCTTAAGTTCGTCATGCTTTCAATTAATTTTGTTTTAATAATTGTTATAATGGAATGAGTGGAATATTATTTCACATAAGTCTACAGCACTATCGAAAGTAGAACAAACAACACTATGCTATATTTTGAAACAACCAGGAAGTCTGTAGGAATTCGTTTTACATTTTAAATAATCCACCACAAATAGTGAAATTTTGTATGTCTGTATATTTTCTGTGTACGCTTGATATTACTGATTCAATGTTCTTTATCCTAATTTTGAAAATTAGACCTATTTTGACGGGTTTGTCGTTGAATTTCAAAATATCGCGATTTTCTCAATAACCACAAGACATATCTGGATGAAACCTTTCTTACATAAATTAAAAATGCCTCTAGCAAATGTACTACTGGAAATTTTCCTGTTCGCCTCTTGTTGCGCTATAACTACTGAACTACTAAATTTGATGGAATTTTAATTAATAGTAATTTTCGCCTGTTGGTCCACTATTTTACTTATTTGGGTGCAGGTTTTTGTTTCTTAATTAAACATATTACAAAAATTGGGTATGTTTTATTTGATTTCGCGTCATGAAATAACTACTGAAACGGATTTCAAGGATGTACAATAGAATCCCAGATTTTATGGCAATTTTCTTCTCTAAAAATACTTGTTTTGTTTATCCTTGTTTTTTTTCTAAACACCACCATATAAGACTCAACTCATATCGGGAAACTATTCTTTGAACAGTAAAAAATTATATTGACTTTTAATAATATAAATGATAGAAAGAATATTTTCAATAAATAACAACCATGAAATAATTATATATAAAAATAAGAAGAGTTTTCAGTCATCAAGAGTCGTCGCCGACTCTTTTTGTTCATTTCGTCTCCATTAGAAAATAATTTAATACATAAATATCATTAAGCTGATCTTTTGCTCAAAATAAGGTTTAAGGTTAAAAAAAAAACGAAATTACTTTTGCAGCAATACGTCGATTGGCTCCTCGTACAAAGTCTTCTACGTTTTGAGTATCTTGAGTAATTTTTTTGCTTATTGCAATGTAGAGTCTAAGTAGCCTCAGTCAATTGCAGGTTTTGCACTCCGAATGAACATTTTTGCAAATCAAATCAATCCTTTGCAAATCAAGTATTTTCTACATAAATATTTTATTTTTTGTTAAGTTTTTGTTAAACAAAAAACAAATCAAATATGAATTAATCCTAAAGAAATTCAAAATGTTATTTATTACAACGATGTACCTACATCAAATGCTTATGTAAAAGTAATTAAGAATTCATTAAATTTGTAATTGGAATTCATAATCAGGTACATGTAATGCATGTAGGTAATGCACACATACATATGGTAGACTATAGTGGTCCTCCTGCAGCAGCTGCTGGTAATTCTCACGAATTGTCTTTAAAGTTATAGATGTATTCTCTTCAAGTATGTGCTTAATTTTGTTTAATACTACTGCTTTCAATTTAACTTGACCCATAAGATGATGTATTTATTGGGACCATTTTCAGATTTATATATTTTAAAAATGAAACTATTTATTCAGCAAGGGTACAGCAAGGTCCCTTTAGCTTGCTGGCCAAATATTCTTCGTTTAAAATAAAATCGTCTCAATCCAATAAAAATGTATAAATCTAAATAACCATGTGAAATTGCTACAAAACAAATATTGTTGCTATGAATATTTTTGTTTATACATATTTACAAATAAAATATATACTTCATTTAAACAAAGATTTGGAAAATAATTGATTGCTGCAAGAATGTTTTGGTATTAACAAGATAAATTTGACTTGCTAAAGGGTTAATTTGGAGTGCAAAACCTCTAAAAAAAATTTTCAAATTTTTTAGATAAAACATTAATTATAAAAAAATTTTATATATTTTTTTATGTGTTAATCAAAAATTAATTGAAAGTGGCGTAATTATGGTATTTTTAATTAGGCGAACGCAAACCACTCGATACTGACCGGATATAAAAACTCGAACACTAATGGTTCGATAAGGAAAATTTTCCCGATAATTGTGATTATCACCATCCGTAGCAATTTTATATTATTTTTATTTTTGTAGTAGCGGAAACTCGAAAATAACGAAAACTTATGGTTCATTAACAAAGTTTTTTATTAAAATTTTAATATTAGCAATTGTTGAGCGTAACCATTTTTTATTTTAAACATTTCTCTTTTTCAAGGCATGTCGATTTTAAAATAGATTTTAAAAATTTTGGCTACACTTAAACATCTCTCATTAGCTTCTATCCTCTCAGATATGCTATAATAACTAATTCCATTACAGAAAATGTAAGCGTCTTAAGTTTTAGTACTTTAAAGACAGAAGTGCTTAAAGTTGTCTTGAACTGAAGTCCTAACTTTTAATTTATTTTTATATACGTAATTTTTTCAATTTTTATATTTATTATTGTTGTTTAAAATATGGAGAGAAGCATCTATTCGTACACTGGAAAAAAAGAAAATTAGTTAGAATTTTTACTTAAAACTATTTGGGTGATTTATAGTAGTTTGCTATCACACAGAAAAAAAACATTTTTAACTTATTCAAATGTTAAATAAATCTAAGTTAATTTTAAATGTAATTTAAGTCAATATGGGTGAATTTCCAAGTATTATTTAATTATTAAGATTTCCCATTAATTTAAGTTTTCCGATGTGATAGGATGAATCTCTCTCAAGCCATCAAAGCCAATATCTTCTAATGTTTCGAAAGCGGTTTAAAATGAATAGCATTATTAACATTCTTAATTAACGTTGAATATTACGTAATATGTCCTTTAGATGTACTCATGAACTAATTTAGGTAGCTCTTGAATTTAGACTAGTACTATAGACTGAAAATCAACACCATCTTTTAGATAGAATGACTATATTTTTATATTAGGCCTAAGGATGATGTTCCAGTTCAAGGTATTGATAGGGTATAAATAGATGTCTCAGGTTTACATATATCCTCCGATTTTTGTTTGATATCATTTTTATTTCCTTAGGTAGTGTGTCTTCTGCGAAATTACATGATAATTTTCTATGCATTTTTAAAATTTCTAAATAGCCCATGAAATCTTCGACTTGGTTAATGTGTACCTTGTTTTTTGTTTTCTTTTTTTTTTTTTTTTTGAAAAGTGGTTTAGAATGGTGGGAAACTTATTTAAGCTCACCCCTTTACTTGCGTTTCTCATTAAAGAACAAAACAGCTGAACTCAAACTAATAAGAAGTATCATTACATTTTATTAAATCAAGACTCATTCATCTCATCTATTATTTCTGTTATTATATCTGTAATTATGGCTGTTTTTAAGTCTCCTGTGCTATCAAATTGATGACTTGGTCCATTGATTTTTCTATAACGTTAATATCAGCAGAAAATTTTGACCATTCCAAGATTTTTCTTTTGTAATGGTTTAAATCGTTGACTAGTCTTACAGTGTGAATGATTGCGTAATTGTATAAATATAATATCTAGATCTCTTCCACCTTTTCTATTTATTTTAATTTTTTGTGTTGCCAAAAATAATTTTATAGTCGTCAGCCGTTCGTTGTCCGCTAATAAAAACTAGACCAGCAGGTGAATTATAGGTAATGGCTCCGCAAGTTATCACAACTCTTTTTTTTCCGATGACAAGTACGAGTATAAATATTTAAATTTTAAGGTAAGGCTGTACAAAGAGCGTACAAGGTCTACGCTTTAAACGTTTTGCTGGGGCGTACAAGGGCGGTACGTGATCGCCCTGTAGGACAATTGGGCCTGCCACGTGCTAAGCACGGGTATACAAGGGTGGACAAGCGCGGGCGTACAGAGGCCGTTTTGTGGCTAACAATAAAACCTATAAAATAAAATTAAACAATATTTCTGATATGTAAGTCTTTTATTTCTTAGCAATTATTGATTAATTAAAAACATATATGCATATGTACATGACACTTGTGATATGAAAACATATTCGTCTATTGACTATGTATTTTGAAGTAACTTAAATCAAACTATAGTTTTAGGACGAATTTTTCATTTATGAATTTAGATATATTGTATATAATTCTTTTTAAAAATTCCGTTCAGCCTTCATACGCCGTTTTCATAACTACTTGAATTTTGTCCTCGTACAGCCGAGTGTATGGCTCAGTGTACGGCCGTTTGGATCTTTTACACGAATTTGGCCCTCGTACGTTCGATGTGCAGCCTATGAGATCTTCCTAATGCTGTACGTCCTGAGAAAGGCCAAGCGGCCCTTATTCCGGCCGATCATTTTAACTCGGGAAGACAAATACATTCCTCCTTCCTTAGCTTATGAAAGTAGTACACCATCGGGTCTGTTTAGCGCAAAACGCTTTTTATTAGTCGAAATTATTTGCTGCATTACCCCCACAGGACAACATTACTGGGAATTATTTTCCAAAATTCAAGGACTACACAAAACACAATTCATACAACTGGTGCAGTCCATTAATTGCTGTACAACTTATTCAGCTATCCCGATAGAATAGGTGCCCAAATATTTTCTAATTTTACAGAAAATCCATACAAATTTTTTATAAAAAATTAGCAAAAGATCAAACATTGTAAAAGAATGGCCAATTATATTTTGCAACTTGTGTAACTAAGAAAAGAAAAATTATACAAAAAAACAAATTGTTGTTACGTTTCATTCAGTTAATATTTTCTCATATTGCTTTTTATTTTATTATATTGATTTACTTTAGCATTATTTTAAGTATGCGAGTCAACCGTCTGCATACGCTTTTAATTACATGTTATGATAGATAAAAGGACACATGAGCCTGGGGCAATATGCGAAAAAAACCTATCGAAATGTCTTTTAAATTAATTAATGGAAAGTAAGAAAAATTAGGTTCCCTTTTTAGGTACTTTAATTTGTTAGCACAACGGAGGTACGATTTAAAGAAATCGGAGATTTGCATGAATACTTTAACTACTTCTAAACACTCTGCCCATAAATTCAAAGTTCCAAGAAGATATGTTATATTGTCACAACTCTTTTTAAAAGTAGTTTGCCAACTTTTCTAAAGCGCTATTCTCGAAGTTTCCTCAACTGTTGTAATTGCTGCAACTTTGCCTTTTGGAACAATAAAATGTTTGGATATCGAAATAGCTTCAAGTTGTTCATATTTCTCTGTAGGTGTTTGCTGTCTTTAGAACACCGAAAATTAATTAAATCCTTCGAAACTTCCATATAAGGTGAATGGAATAAATACGAGTACATTTGCACATATTAAACATGGAAATGCCCAGGACGATATGGCTGCAAGCTTTGATTTCATATTATGTTTCAGATATCCCTTTGAATTTTCTCGAAATCCAGCACAACTCCGGCTAGATATCCCTTTTCAGTAGTTTCGGTTGTTACTTTGGCTCTTGTAGAATCCTCGTATTGAGGTACATTTGTTGCATCCAATTATTCACCATAGATGTGATGTTTAATGTTATTAATTATTTAATCTAATTATATGTCTGGGAATTTGGTTAATAGTAAACAAGACAATGCTTAATAAGATGTTTAATTAAATCTTGATATTGTTTGCAAACACCGATTTATGTATAAATCCTTTTTATTTATTGCTTGAAGTTTAAAATTTAAAATTGAAGTGGATTAAAAAACTACATGCATTTTTACGTATTCTTAAATATTATACTTTAAAAATATTTAATGAAAATTTATTGCGTAAAATTGACGAAGTTATGAGCGATTAACTATGGAGTAACAGATTAGAGGTACAAATTATTTAAAACTTAAACAGTAATTTTTTCAAAAAAAAAATGTTTTTGATTGTTCATAACTTTTTCTCTTTAGGCACACACATTTATAGATTATAAAACTATTCAATTTTTCCATTTTGGATCATTATTCGAGGCTCTGATTATTCAACCATCCACCAACTTCGTCAGGATTTATCGTCTTTTTAAACAATTGCCGAGATGTAAAAAAAGTTTGCATACACATGAAAATTTATATCAAGTTTCATTGTTCGTTTTTCATGCCAATAAAGTAGAAACTCCCCTTAATTCTGTTGTAAATTTTTGTATCGAAACATTAATAAAAAATATGATATAAGCATGCGTGGCATACGATAGCCTATATACGTCATAGTACAACAAACAAAGTGTATATACAGAAGCTAAAGAAACCATTTCTAGAGTTTTGCTTACATGAGAGAATGATTCTTTTTATGGTACTATGTAAACTTTTTTTTATTTTATTTCCTATTTATAAGTTCATCAGTTTTATTTGCGAAGTAATATTGACGGAATTCTCATAAAGGTGGACATATTTCTACGTCATTTCTATATTCAGATAGGAATATCCCAAAAACTACCAAGGTAACTATATATAAAATTCATATCTTAAGAAAATTCAACGAAATACAGCAGTTTGTTGTAAAGTATTTGTTAATAATTAGACAACCTTATTAAGATAAAATTTGACTATACTTTAACACATAGACCTCTTTTCCCTTTTCTTAAATTATGAAGAAAGGTGAATTTCATTGTCTTACCGCTTGTAATTGAATAAAGTGAAGGAATATTTTGAATTTTTGTCTGTTTGTTTTTTTATAGCTTAGTATTTGGGTCAACACCTATTGTTATCACGTCAAATCACACAACACGTGGGGCATGATGTGTTGTACGATGTTCATATATGACACAACAACAAATTACATACGGAAAATTTCACTTCACGTCACGTGAACTGACATATGAGATAATAGCATATGAGGTATTACAAATGACACGACACAAGTTCATTTAGTACATGACACAAGGTGAAAGGTTTAATAATAAATTAAATTTAACGTTTAACGTTTAACGGCTTCCGGGTATCAACTAGTCTTTTATAAAATCGCAAACTTCAATTATCTCTGAAAATACCTTTGAACATCATTTACTTCTTAAAGGGGTTTAAATCCATGAAATTATATTATATGAAATAATTATATATTTTCATTACCGTATTAAACGTATTATTGATAATTTAATTTCATGGTATTATAACTTGGATACAAAAAAAGTTAGAGCGAGCCTAGTCGGCATTAACTCCTAAATAAAAGGTCCCAGTGAGTGCTAATGAAGCAATTAGCAAAGCTCTGTCTAAGTACGTTAATTTTTCTTCATGCCAACACTGTTTGGGATGGCAAATATTAAACATTTGCCGAAAAAAGAGTCTAAAGACAAGCAGGACGCCCTTAGAAGGCCTGTTTGCTCCAAATCTCAGCGGGGCTCACAGGAAGTTCGTCGTCCGTCCCTCCTGTACACAAATCTTAAGCTCTTTGCTCTTAACTTTCACTGAAATGTGCCATGGCATGAGGCATTAAAAATGAATTCATATTCGTTTTCGAGGGTGAATGAAGGCTTTCCCATTACAAAATGAAAAAGGTCAGTTCGAAATATGCTCCACCGTGTAGTTACCCTCTCTTAGTCGGCCTTGTCCTAAAAGTAATGAAACATGTTTTCTCCCACCGTGCAAGTATCTCTGATATATAAAAGGGAAAACTTTTGCGTTTTGTTCGTTATCAGTCCGAAATCAGTCCTATTAATACTCTTACGTGAAAGTGCTCTGTACGGTTATACAGTTACATAATATGCACGTTATATAATGCCAATGTCACCATGTCACCATGGAATTAAAAATTCGCAATATACACCTTCCCAAAGGCATAAGTTTCTTTGAATAAGGTTTTCAAAGGCCTCTGTAAGGAACGATTGTTGAATATTCATACGGCTGGAAGGTAAGACCTAAAAAACTGGGAGCTATGCTCAAGGATTTTGATTCCTATGCTATTGGCTCAATTCTTTTCTGTAATATAGAAATATACACTTTATTTGATTGGGAACAACAAATTGGACTGTGAGAGAAGAACAATAATCCCTTGAAAATAAAATTACGTGTTACAATTGGGCTTTAATTTGAGTGTAAGTGAAGCATTGTGAAAATGAACGCAACTAAGTATAAACCCATTCAGAACTCGAGCTGTGAATCGTATATACGTATAACTAATTTTATACTTTATTTAAATAAACCTACCAATAGGAAACTTATAGATAAATAAGTCGTAAGGGTATGTTTATATCGAATTATTTCTCGGTTTAGAATGGGGGAAGTTGTTTGCGTTCGTTACTATGAATGAAAGATAAAAGAAATAAAGAGTTCTCCAGAGTAACTACTTCAAGATGATTTAAAAACTCCTACGTAGTTCTTCGGCGCACAACTTCACCACCACAAAAATCATCGTTTGGTTTTTGTTTAAAAAATATGCGAATATGTAATGTATGCTATTTCGGAAAAATAAATCCATTTATCTAGGCTCTATATCCTGAGATTACCTCGACGAATGCCATAAATTGTATAGATAAGAAGAAAAATAACAAACTAAAGCAATATTGCGATATAATTTAAATTACTCTTCCAAATCTTATATTAAATTTGTTTTCAATATTTTTAAGATAAAAATTAATTAATCTTAAGGGTTTACATTGTTAATTAATTTTATTGAGATTAAATTTCTTAACGCTCGATTAGCATCGCTAATATAAATTACGATAAGACTGTATTATACAAGAAAAAAATATCATTGAGGTTTTCAAGAAATTATAATGATACTTGCGAAAAAAATTGCTGAAGAAATTTAAAGTAAATTATAAAATTCGGTGAAAGTTTGGACACAATTAGAAGAGGATGTAAATTCGAAAGAAGAACTTCTGTTAATTTGATTGGGACAAGATTTATCTAAAATCGGTATTCATTAAATAAAAAAAACAAAGGAAGTAAATAAATAAAGTGTATACTTTCGTTTTGCAAGTTCTTAGAGTTAAGTATTACGACAAAATAAAATTAGTACTGACTTAAGGTAGTGAACTCAAAGTCTATTCTGAGATTAGGGAATTAAAAAATTAAGTTGATATAAATCCAGAATAAGATATGGGACTATAGTCCCATAACCGGCGTTACTTTTCAAGAATTCTTCAATTAAAATAGATTTCACTGTTTGTGACTGTCAGAGGTAACTTAAATAATGCACGATGAGCACCGTGATATTGAAGATTTAAATAGTGATGATGAAAACGCAGAAATTTAATAAATAAGGATTTGTTTTAAATGATAGTGCAAAATTATAGTACATTTGAATTTGGATGTAAAAAACTTACAGTGGTTATATGGAACGCTATCATTTTCTAGATGGGCTTAGGATTGCTTAACCTTTTATAAAAGTTCTTATTGGGAAAGTAAAAAATAAAATTGCCTCGAGAACACCGACTTGTGAGGCTTGTAATTAACTACGAAGTATTATTTATAATTGTTCAGTTCGTTTTTATTTTGCGAAAAGCCTTGCCTATTGCATTATTTATGGTTTTTACCGAATGTAAATTTGGTAAACTCAAAGGAAAATATAATGAAATTTTGCTATTTGCAAATTCTATTCATTTTAATATATGACGTACAATTTAACTACAAAGCGTTTTATCCTACGGGAACTCTGTGCCCGACCCGATCTTAAATTTAATGAGTTGGCAGAACAAATTGTATGAATCTACTTCTGTTTTAAAAACACTGTACTTCTCAAAGAGATTTAAATAAAGTGAATAAAGAGGTTAGTGTACATCTGGATCTCAATGAAATTAAAAGTATGATATAAAGAGGACCTATTAACCTCAGTGAATTTTATGTTTGTAAAAACTCTGCAGATATTGCGAGGCTTTCACTTTCTGTAAAAGCAAATATCCTCTTTCACCAGACATCCCCGGCCGCCTGGCAGGTTAAAATGTCGGTCGTCAGGATTGCAGTTTGTTTTAAAGGAGGAAATGCACCACTCTGGGCGCAAGTTAAATATTGACTAGCAGTGTATCTTTCCCAAATGTTTGTCATGACAGCAGAGCAACCAACGACATCTGTAGATGTCACCAAAGGAGATTCTGGGCGACATCCTGTGGGAGGTGCAATAATTTATCGAGGGAAGAGGTGAAAACTGGACCCACTCACAGGGACCATGTATCACCTGCGATAACGACCGACTTAAGAGTTTACAATCTGGGTCCTATCCGTCCAGTAAATCACAGCGTGTGTAATGGCCCCGCCCTCGCCTCCCCAACCTCGCCCACCGGACGAAATGAATTCCTTCCGTACAAACTTTGGGCAGCAGGTGTGGTTGGGCTGACACATTGCTTATCCTGAGATCCTTTTCTGGCAAATACATTTACATAATACCTGGCCTGTTTTCTCTGCATTTCAATTATTGCCACTCTTTATCAGAGCTGTGAAACGCGTACACCCAGTTATCTGCTATAAACGCTCTCGTCAGGACCCTCTCGCAGGTCCTGGTGTTCATAAGGAACCCTTAGTAATTGGATGCATTTCAACTTGCCGGGATATATATCACAATGAGCTCTTCTGTGTGAATTATGAAAACTACGTGCATGGTTTTGTACCCATAGAGTACCTTAAAATGCAGAGGAATATGCTCATTTTAAATAGATTTTTAAAAAATCGAAGAAGTAAAAAAAAATTTATCTTTACCAGGTAAGTAAGTAAGTTGTTCCCCCGTCCCCCTTTGTGGAGAAGGGTTATTCCCCTTTGGGGATGTTGATTTTTTCACTTATTGTGGTATAATATAGTAAAATTTACTCGTATATATGAGTAGGTTATCTTAAATTGAAGAACTGTTGTGACTTTCGACCGAAATAAAAAAAAACGGAAAGGAGTTCTAAGCTTGAGATTGCCAGTGGCATCTTTTAAGGGATCTGAAAATATGTTAAAATTATTTCAATTAATTTTTGCGTAGTCTGCAATTCAGATCTATTAATACAAGCCTGTTCAGAGCTTTTTTTTTTCATTTACTTTTTATATATAAACCAAAAAATATTCTATTAAAATCGTATATTACTCATCTCAAGAAAGATATTGAAAGAATGCAGGTCTGTATACGGATAAGATCCTTTTTATTTTTTATTTTGTTGTATAACCCTTTCATTGAAATCATTTTAGTTACCTTTGACTTTGCAGCGTCTTTGTGATCCGGTGGACTCTGTTCTGGAATTTCGGTCGTAATTAAGAATTCCAACTTTTTTTTAATCAATGAGCAAAAGAAAAAAACTTCAGGGCAAAGTGATATGAATTACTTCAACCTAAACTTTTGGTCTTTTACGATTTGAATTTCGAATTTTGTGTAAAATTTTACAGAAGACAACTTTTCAAAAAAAAAAAAGAAAAGAAATTATCGTTCAGTTCTCCGAGCTTACAATGGATAAAAATCTAGATCAAATCGTTCTTTTAAATGCGTACTAAAAGGTTAACCTTGGTTTAGATGAAAGAAACATGACTTAGTTGTAATATGATATAACAACTTCACTATAAAAAGTGCTGTGAAAAAAAAAATTGTTATTAATTTCATCACAAAGCGTTTCTATTGCATAAATAAAAAGTATTAGTTTATTGGTCAAAGTTCATTGAAAAAAATCTATTCTCTTGCTAAGTTTTATAATTTGAAAGTGTTTAGAAAATAATTCTGAATGTCTAGAGTCTAAATTTAGCATTTCCAAAGAAAACACTACCCTGGGATTGGTTTCCATAATTATATTTACCGGAAGTATAACTTTGTTTGTTGTGTACCACTCCAAAATAAAATCCCCGTGTGTTTACCCATTCTAAAGTTATTTCTCAGTATCGCATAGCATTGCGTACCACCAAGGTAATAGCCAATTAATCTGGCACTTATTAATTTTTAGGACATCGCATGGGTGTGAGACGTCGGCAAACTTAGCAACTTTCTTCTGTGGAAAATCACGACATTCCGACAAAAGTATCATCAGAGCAATTAGCGCAAAATTAATTGAAGTGCACTTGTGCGTGTAGCAAAGTCGAGGATGTGACTAATTTCTAATCGTTGAAAATTTATTGCACCTCTGCGTGGTTCGTTTTAATAAGCACGCAAAATTTACGGGCTTTTGGCTGGTGGTTGTGTTTATTGGCCTTTCACTGGGACGATTATCACTCGAACGCATATTTTTACCTTATCGCAAAGTGGCTGCTATTTTTGTAAATAAAGCAGTGAGCAAATGAAAGTTTTCCGGTTGGCTTAAATGTAGGATATAGATACAGGTACAATATAGACATATGTGGTGTACTCAAAATCAAACCCCCTAATCACGTTCTTCTGACTTGCAACCAGACAAAGTATTATGTATTATTATTCTAATTCCGAATAAGTTTAACGATAAAGTGATCGACAGTAATCTTAGAAAGTGTGAAATTCAAAAGCTGGAAATATTCCAGAAGACTTTATTTATACAGCATAAATCCTTAATTCGAAATTAAAAATAGTTTCACTTTTACAATGCAAAAAAAAATTTTTTTTCTTAAGCTCAAAATTTAAAAAAATGTATGAACATATATTAAAAGAATAACAAGAGCATTTGTTAAAATATACGTAAATTATTACAAGAATCAAGACAACAAAATAAATCAAATTTTGGATCGTTTTGGTGATCACTCTTAAAACTAAATTATTAAAGCAGAAAATTAAAATGATACTTGGTCCCTATGTTAAAAAATAATTAACAGATAGAAGAATAAAAAAATTCATTCAATTCGTAAAGTTATATTGAACGAATTGATCTAATGGATCACAATGACAATAATAAAATATAATCTCTAATTTTTAGTTTCTTAAATATTTTTTAAAACTATCTTCTAAATAATAGTTGAGATTAAATTAATTTTTAATCGCAAGAATGTCCAGCTAGACCACAGGCAAAAAAGTGAAATTAATTTTAAATATTAAATACAGATTAAGATAAATATTTATTTGTACAAATGATTAATTTAGAATAAAATTGTGTATATTTTTAAATTTAAAGCCAGGTCTATAAGTCAGTTAAAAATATGATATAAGTTTTTGCTACTTTATTATATTTTCTTCGTAAAATAAATCTCTTTTATGTTAAATTAAATTAAATTGAAAATCTACGCCGTACTTATAAAATTTTTACAGTCTTAAGCAGTTAAGTTAAGAAACAGAATTTCTTTGTGTATTTACGATAAATTTTCGGAATGATTGTTTAATTAATATTAATTTATATTAACTCAGCATACACTAGTTTTCATGTCACAGTATTGTCTTTAATTCAATTATTGTTGGAGGGAAAATAATTTTCATAATTTCTAATTATATCTGAATTTGAAAAAAATACCCTATTGCTTATTCCTTAGCTTAGCTTTCTTTCCTAGAGTTAAATATTTCCTTTTTGAAGTAGATTAGTAATCTTCGTCCCTTTGATTTCACATAACACATTGATCAAATTAAAATACTGTAACGATGTCTTAAATAAGATGTTTTTAAAAACAAAATATTGGGATTAAATGAAAATTTCCTACAGGTGGTCAACAATACTTGCCTTTTATGAATTAAACGTTCTAATTAAAAAAGCATTTTGGTAAAATTTCAAATTTGAGCATTTATATCTTCATAAGGGGATAAGAAAGACTGTAACAATAAATTTAAAGAATTCATGTTTTGTTTTTTCGGTATCTTAGATAGTTCAATTTTGGCAAGTGCGAGTATTGTGTACAAGCACGTGGTACATGAATTTGTTTTATTCTAAAATTAGCAACGTTTCGAAAAATGACTCACCACTAGACAATTCACTCATTCGTCTGATCCAAACTAATTTCTCTGACATATTTCTTTGTAGTTCTAATGCCTAGGATTTTTTATCTATTACTTGATGATTTATCTTTTAATACAATTTGCATCTATTCACTACACTTCCATGTGAAAAAGAAAAAAAACTTTTTAATTCCAATGTGATATCGTTTATAATGATTTTGATTAATTTATCTAATTGATAGTATAATTTAGATAAAAACTGATTTTAATTAAACATTGATTTAGTGCACGATTAGATAAGATAAGAACATATTGATAATTGGTAATTGGTACTGTCTTCGTAGATTCCAGCACTATATCCGCTTAGCTCAGAACAAAGTGAGTTGTGCCTGGCCACCCGCTTAGAACAACTGAAGGAGGCGAGTTTATGCTTTAGACAGATTTTTACGAAAAAAGAAAGAAGAAAACAACGCAATTTCTAAACAATATAAGATTGAAAAACATCTGTTGATTTACGTTCTCGGCCTGAGGCTGATACTGTGGAGCGTCTAGATGGCTTAAAATGTTTTCATAAAGTCTGATTAAATTTGCGTTCTTCTAAGCCATACACTGACACTGAACACAAGTCGTTAGTGGTTCTGTGCAAAGCACTTCCTTATGATAAGTACCGCCTCAAGGTCAAGATCTTGCAGATATTCAATCGCGAGGCCAGAAGATGTTCGTGGTATTAATAGATTTGCATGAACTCGAAATACATTAATAGTGGTTGCAACACTAATGTGACACCATCGTATCAGATCGTCGATGTTGTCGAGGTTGCTTTGAAATAGAGCACAATCAATTTCTGAGGGTTAATTGATTTTCATTTTCTATTCGGTGAAATTATTTACGCTTGGTTTTATCGAAGACAACCGACGAAAATAATTCTCTAGTTTGATATCGAATGAAAGCGATTCCATGACTCAATCAAAATTTCGTTGCATTCAACGACTTTGTGGTGCTGCAGTGTTTTGGTGTAGTCTATCTAAAAATAAAATACAACACGTGTTGTTGGAATGCCATTGCTGCTTAGGTCGCCTTGTTTTATTTCAGAAATTGCTTTTAAAAATTTCTTAGCACCCACTGTTAAATTAGTGTTATTGAAAAAATCCGATTGTTCTTTTTTTAATTTATTGAAAGTGATACTATGTTTTTTTTTTTTTAAATATGCAAGAACTTTTTGGAAGATCAAAATAAGTACTATAATTCTTTGGAAAATTCGCAGTAATGTTTGGATAGAATTTGTAAAAGATGGACATGAATGATTTTGATGTAATAGTAGTATACAATTTTGGAAGACTTCTTTTAGTATTATTTACGACTTTGCGATCAAATATGTTTAATTATTTGAGTTTTTTGAGAAAATAGTATTTAGTAATTCAAGAAATCCCTGTTTTATTAAGTTTCAGACAAAAAACTCACTCTGAAAAATAATGGCCTATTGTAAAATCTCATAAAACAGAAGTCTTTGTCTTGAGCTATGACTTAAAGAACAACAAACCATATCTGGAGGAATATTTCATCCATTGAAATATCCTATAATTATTATTCAGTTTCCATTAATACTGGGATATTGCCTGAAATTTGATGAAAATTATTAATTAAATAGTGATACTTTTGTTTTCCATAAAAAGTCCGAATATCTATAAAATTTAGAATCATAATTAATAAATTGATTTACTGGTCGAAGAATCATTACATTTGAAAATTTAAAATCCAAATACATGCAAGGAGTAATAACTTTTTGGAATTGTTAATCGCTTTGTCCAATAAATAAGTGTTTTTTTTCTCTTGCCCATTGAATTAGCAATTAACTTTATAAAGATCGCGTGTGTAAAGCAATTCTCTGCAAATAATTTCTCGTTCGATTATTGTCAAAATTAGGCGTAAATAATGAAAACGTGTCACAATTGGTAAATAAAATTAATTCTTCCAATTTTTCATATTTTTTAAAGCATTTGTAATAAAAATGTTTGGAATGAATTTAGTGTTTTACAGAGCTTTAGCTTTAGTGTTTTATAGAACTTTAGTTAAAATATAAAGCAAAATTATTCAATACGAAGCGTTGTTTGAAAATATAACAAAAATAATATTTAAATTGATTTTCGCGATATGACGAATTTCATACACCTCTAATCTGTCAATATTGTTTAAATAGGTTATCTTTGTGGACACAATTTCATTAATAGAATCGTTATTAAATGCCTATATTTAGGTTTACTAGTTTTACTAACCTGTCTGTTCGGGATAAACTTAAAAATAAGATGAAGAGATGAAACTTTTTCAAGGGGGTATTTAGGACAGCAATTTGTGCTTTATTAGTTCTCTAATAGCCAGAAAAGACGAAGTGATATAAAATTATTATATCTCCATAAATTAAATTATATAAAATTATATAATAATAGTTATATACCATACCACATCCAATTAAAAAATCAACGTCCAGATATATTCAAGACTATTTTTATTTGGGCTTTTAGATTCTTGTTGGGTAGCTACGCAAACTCATTGTGATGCTTGTCTAGCGCACATTTTCGGACAGTACTTGACATAGATTTCTTTTAATAACAACATTTAATTGCGTTATGCAATGCATCACCACAACCCCAGTTTGTTTGGCGAGCGCGAAATTTCGAATTTTACAAGAGTTGGAACGAAACCCTCTTAGGAATGCAACCATAAATTTGCACCAACAACGCGAATTTAATTTAACATCCTTGACGCGGTATTTCAGTAGCAGGGCTAATCTAAATAAAAGCTACTTGCCGGCATTCACTCCAATTATGGATAACGTGAATGCCTCCATGACAATGACTACTCAGGAATAAGCGGCGTGCCATGGATTTAAAATGTTTATTCAGAATATGAAAAAAATTGGAGGCTTTCATAGTCCCTAGAACCAGAAAATGAAATTCTGCATTCGAAGGGGCTTCGACCATCCTTCCGGGATGGGCCTCCCGGCCCGGACCCTCTTCCTCGGTGCTATCATCCAGTTAACGCCCCTCTTCAAAATCCGAGACCACATCCAATTACGAGCCTGCATCGCAAATTCATGGCGCTTTAATCTCCGCCATATTCATAAAAATGAAATTTGAATTAGGAGAATATACCCAAACAAGGACCCGAACTGGAACCCTGCGGCGTGAGATTCTGCGTGTGACACGTGCTTCTAAATCATTTCTGGAGCTGCCGTAGGACGATTTCTGCTCTGCTGTGCCAAAACCGCTGATCTGTTGGGTTTGGAATGGCAGAAGGAGGATCTTGGGGCCAGGAGTCACTGTTGCCCATATGGACCAATGCAGTCCAGGGCTCATTCTCCATAGGGGGCCTTTGCCCATTGCATATGTTATGCAAGAGGTGCCGGGGGTTAGAAATTGCCACGTTAAAATTAAAATATTCATGAAATTTCTAGTCAGGGAGTTAGGGAGACCTTCAATTCCTGTGAAAAGTATCTTGCGATAACGCAGGTCTATTAGCTGTTCATGAGCGAGGATATTCGCCGTCAGACAGCAGGGGTAATTTTTTTTTATTAAATTATTCATAAGAAAAATTATGTGGATTGAAGTAAATTGTCGCCATTTAGGGGCAAAAGCACTGCGTTCGCATGAATTGAAGTAGAAAATTCGGTGAGCCTCAACACCCGACCTGCCATAAACCGCCGTGAATAATATTATCTTTCAATTAGCCTTAATGGGGCCCTGCCTCAGCAGCTCACGTTCGCTACGTTTGTGCTCCTTTCCGGGCAAATATGGGACAGGGTTTACCATTATTTTGGCACTGTGATAATGCCAGTGAACTCGCATAGATTAACATGAACGTGAAAAGGGCGATGGGAGTAGTAGCTCTAATTCCCTGTTAATTTGTAAGCCCGTGACTGGATGTTGTTACGGAAACAAGCCACGTCTTAATTAGATGTGCACTTAGTTGCGTGCAACTTTCCCGAAAATTAAGATTAACTTCTGTGATATGGCTACCTACTAACTTGGGAGTTTTTACGCTGCCTCTTTTGCAGACCGGGCTCATGTGAGTTACAATTGCTTGCATCCTTGTTTTGTTTTATAAGTAAAGTGTTTGCAATTAGTGCGAATGTATCGTACGGAAAGTGCGACTATTTGAGTTAAGGAACATGATTTCTTTAATTAGTTTATGTTTTTCACTAAATCTTGATAATGTTAAGTTATATTTGAAGGTAAAATAAATGTGGCTTTCGATTTTTGGAATGAATAGTGTACTTTTATTGAATAGTTTGAAATGTTTCAAAAATTTTGTACATACAAGAAAAGGTCATAGAAATCAGTTCATCTAGTTTGATAAAATATAAGATGGCTCTTTTACCTCGTTGGGTTAAAATAATTGAATTTCTTGTTTGTTATGTAAGAAATTTTGGGTCAGATTCTAAACAGATGGCAAAGATAGTTAGGCTTACAAAATATAAACGTTAACGTTGACGGTATAGACTACATGATACTTTAAATGCCTTTTTTTTAAACAACCATTTTTGTGATCTACGATGCCTTAATTGTGTATATTTAATTATTTTGTGCTAAAAGTGAATGAAAGGGTTGTTTTTATTGAACTTTAATCTTAAAATTGCTCTTTATTTAGTTGAATGAGAATAAATTAAAAATTAAATATTTTGATAAATAAAAATTGAATTTTTAATCGAAAATAAAAAATCGACTTTGCTTCTACGAAAAACTGATATTTCTCGATATACGCCAGAAATGAATTCTTTAAACTACCAATTCGACATAATTTTCAATATTTATGAAAACAATTACACTCTTCGTATTTGGTGATCATAGGTAAAAAGTCAAATGTAGTTAAAAATGTTTTTCCGAAAAATCTTTGTAATCCAAAAATATTATTTCCAAATTGACAGAAAAAATGCTATTAAAAATTTTATGTTTCACTTATACAGAAATTAAATAAAAATATTTTTACATTTTGTGTACTTTGTTCTGTGTTTGTTTTCATTTTATAGGGACTGAATGTTATTAAACGAGTAGTAATCTCTGGTCCGAGTATTTCTTTTAAATAGCATCCTAACTTTTCTAGCTGCCTTTCGTATATGAAAGAATTTAATGCTGAACACAACACCTTTAAAGTTTGAGTATGAATTTAATAAAAAGGGATTTTCCAAAAAAGATGAATAAAACTAGAACGCCTTTTTTTTATTTTGTTGCGGCAAAACAGAAACTAAGAGAAATGTTCAACCCTTCTATTTACATCCACATCAGCCCTTCTATTCAATCTCTCGTAAAGCTCATTAAAATAGGTAAATATAAATAATTAATCCACACAGAAATACTTTGAAGTTTGATTCCGAAATCGGTAACAATAATTACATTTGTTCATGTAGATGAGTTCCCTATGTAATTTTTAATTATCTCTAGTATCATTACCAATCATTAAAAAGTAGAAATGATGAGTTAATTAATTGAAAGTTTAAACCATAATTAAAAATTATTATTATTATTATTATCGTCTTTTTATAATTATTTAATCCCATTCATTTGTAATGGCTCCTTTTTAAATAAAATAGTTGTATTACGTATTTATGGTGACATAAAACAAGAGCCCATGGAATTCTAACAAATCATCAGGACAGAAAAGAATCAATAAACCCAATTTGGACGCATAAATCTAGATGAACTAGGATGCCGCACCGCATGACAACAATAATTTCGATGTCAATAGCTTCCTAGTTTGCTGAAAGCATCTGATAAGAGCCGAAAATTCTATTTTATTGGACGAGACGACAGAAAAGGATAAGTTATAAATTAAATTAAACAAAACTAGGACACACACTGTGAACTGCAGATGCACTAGTAGACAGCATTGTAATTAGATAAATCTGTTGAAAATTGAGTTTTAGTAAAATTGTTTTTCCCTAAATTGGCTAAACAGTTTCATTAATTAATATAGCTCCCTAATTTACTATTAAAGCATTGCATTTAATTTACTAATAAAACATTGCAGGCATATTTGGTTCGAAGATCTAAGATTATCATCGATAATTCGGTATTGATGAATGCTGCTCTTTCGATGTATTCGATATTCAGGGTGGATGGTTTTTCTTACAATACACTGAGTTCTTGATTTTAAAAGTTTACCTCTATACCTGCACACCTAATACCTCTCTCTTGCTTTTATTTAATTTTCTAAGTACTATTACTTAGTATTTTGATTTCTGTACCATTAGTACTAGTATTATGGTGCCACATTTGTCCTAGTTGTTCGGGTTCATAAAAAATTATCTATTTGATATTAAATCTTTTTAATAAGTACTGGAGCAAACATACTTTTCGAAGACTATGCTGATTTCCAACTCCTATAGTTTATGATAATAAATTTCTTATTTTGTAATTCCTGAGATAAGTCGTTAAACTCTACGGGTAGTACTGCTGTATAAAATTTTGCCCACTTTCCTAAATTCTTTATTAAGTTTTTCATAAGACTATTAAAAAAATTGTATATAAATATATTCTCTACCAAATTTTAGGGATTTATGATCAGATTTGTATGTTTATAACTTTTGTTAATTATTAACCCGTTGCGGTCACACCTCCAAATAAAAACGTGGGACCTCACGCGGGGAATCTTTTATTGTTTATCAATTACTTGCGATTTCACCTTATAAAAATTTATGGGCAAATAAAAAGGCCTTTTTTTACAAGATCCAATTGTTTACTTATCTAAAATTAAAGTTTTACATCAAAACAAAAATTAAAAAAAATTTCCATTGAAAAACTGGTGGAGTCTTTTGGACACCCGGTGACCGCAACGGATTACATAGTTTTCTGAATATAAGTAAAATTGTGAACTAACTTTATTAAAAAGTAGGCCCCAATTTTTGTTGTTTGTAAAATATCCAGAAACTGAATCCAAATATTTCTCGTTTTAAGTATTACGTGAATATATCGAAGGTATAAATGTGTTCAGATGGTTTCTTTTTCAGAAATCAAGAGTCACATGTGATTGTAATTTTGAAAACTAAGTAGTACTATTAATTTATCAACAAGTTAGAATGGATAGAATTATTTTTCAATATTTCCGTTGGTGGTGATTATATTAACTTCCCTTATTGCATATTCAGAGATAATAAAATCATAATGAATATTAAATTTATTATAAATTTTATAACAATTGAAAAAATTGAGAAAATTGGCGCCTTCGGTATATAAATTTATGTCGGCGAGGGTAATCAACTTTTCATACAATTTTAAAGAATTAAATTGGCTTAAAAGGCCATAGTATTAAATCGAAATTGTGTTAATCCGATAGCGTTGAGGAAAACCCTTTGGGAAATATTTAAATAACTAGGTAAATGTGGTGGCGTATAGCAAAAGCTTGATAAATGATGAGTTATAATACCTTCAAGGGAATGAAAAAAAAAACATTAAAGGCGACATAAATGCCCTCTGTCACGTGAAGTAGTCATTTTAATTTGCATGGCAGTAACATCGTGCATCCAGGTACGTTTTATAGGTCGTTGCGTTCCTATAATTATATTCCGAAAATGCAGTATGTGCCAGGAATATAATGAGTTAAAGTAAGCCCATTGCTTAACTAATTTAATCCTTTGTTAAGGTAAAAGAATCATGTAAATTCCATTAGTCAAAAATCAAGAAATATCGTGGGTGACTAATGAACGTAATTAAAAATTTAACCATATCTTGAATTATAATATTTGTACTCTAAATTACCAATTAAATTACATTACATAAAAAAAATAATTGTACTCGAGCTTGAGGCAGAGGTTCGTAGTAAATTTACAAGATAACAGCGCTGCTGGCGATGGAAGAATACAAATTGTTGCCATTTTTCAGACTGAACATCTCTTTGATTTCCTCGGTGGTTATTTACAAAATTGGTAGCAGGCAAAGTACTTTCTATAGCGCGCTTAAAGCATCTAGAGCATGGAAGATAGCATTTGTGCAGGAAAATTACGAGGAAGTACGTGAAATTAATTTTCTTTTATGAAGTATTTTACCTATAGGAAAGAAGAAAACGACTACTTCACTTGAATCGGAATAAATACCATTGAATTGATTGATCTGAAAATTTGCAGGTAGACAGCTCTGGTATTCTCTACAGACATAGGATATAAAATTTTATCTATCTCTTCATGTGTATTATCTCATGAATAAAAAAATTCTATGGCGCTGTAGTGTTTTTTAAGTTAATAGGTTCTATAAAAGTTGCAGCGTTAGAGAATTAACTCAACGTGCACTTTCGTTAATCATGTAATTTATGTAAATAAAAATGTAATAATATAATACGTGATGATAAAAAACTGTGAAATTATGAATAATCAGCCTTGATTTTAAAAATCACAATTTATTTGTCAAGATAAGAAAAAGTTAAAATTAAAATTAAAAAATTAAATTTTGAGATTTTTTTTAGATTCATGGTTGACTACTGCTTGAAAAGGTGGTGGTGAGATGTTCGGTATTTTTATAGGGGACAATATGCGTTATAGATTTTCTATAATGGGATCTCAATTTGAGTGCTAAAGTTGATGAAATAATTTGAATTTATTTATAGAATTTTATGCCAATAACCATTTTTTAAGTAAATTCTTACCCTTTTTTAAAAAATCTTAAAGAATTGGGTGAATAGAGTCTAAAAGGTCCGAACGAACCTGAAAACTGTTTACGCACTACAAATTTTTTAGTTAAGAAAGCGAAGAAATTGTGAATTTTAGAGTACTTAATTTTAAAATGTTGATTACTTATACAAAAGACCGTCTATGTGTGTTTCCTTTAATTTTTTGAAATGTTGCGAGGAATGTGTAAAAGTTAATAACGATTATTGATACTTGTTGTAAGTAATATACAAATTTTTTTCTCGTAATTTTAAATAGCATATTAAGAAAGATATTCTAAAAAATATGCGAGAATTGAGCACCCCTAACCTTATTTCCTAAACTATTATACCTAAAATGTTAAAAAAATCAGAAAATAGAACGCCTTATTTAAAGTTTACGAGAAAATTCTAGGTCTTATAAATTTCTAGAAATTAATTTCACAAACTTATCATTTTATTTGTGATCGACTGAGATATAAAAGACTATGCAAAATTATTTTTCTAAGCGTATCAACATTTTGTAATTTCACAAATCATAGATTACCATCAAAAAGGTATTTTCTGACTAATTTATATTTTGCGATGTTGTTTAATTTCGATGTGATCTTGAACTTACCTACATAAATAAGTATCATAAGTAAGAAACACCCGTGATAATAAATCACACGTACATAATTATTAATTACTTAAAATTTGGCAGTAGTGTTTGTATGCTGTATCCGTTTCGAAAAAGAGAAGATGGACAATGAGGTCGACGAATAGACAAAATGACTTGAGGTTAAACATGAAAAACTTGAAATTTAACCCAAATCGATATACTGCGACCATCCCATCTCATCCCAGGAACAAACGTTTTCAAGATTTCAATTGTCGCCATTATGATCTTACATTAACCATGAAGTACTTTCAAGTTAATTTAAATGGCTGTGGTTTTATGTTAAAACAAATATTTGAGTGCAATCCTGTGTTTATTTATGTATTTATATTAACCTTAATATCTACATCAACTCTTTTACAAACTATGAATAAGATTAAATGAAAATTCGTTCGTTCGTTCGCTTAAATCAAATTCATGGTTTTCTAAAATATTTGATTAGAAAAATATTATTGTATATTGAAAATTATAGAATGAAGTCTTTTTGAAGTTGCAACAGTTTTCTATAGTCTACTCTTTCATCGCTGAAATTATTGGGCGCAAGTGATTTACTTGGCTTAATTCCCAGACACCTCCTGGCCGCCCAGAGTTGCCTTCAACAAGTATCTCATCGTCAGAATAGAATATTTATTTTTATGGACGGCGTACGTAACGTACGAGCGCCACAACGTCGCGTTAAAATTCCAATAAACTTTCTCACACGTCTTTGTCTCACTTGTTCTAAAAAAAAAAAAGGTGTGAATTCCCTTGAGATGTTTGGCGTCAACGTAGCAGCTACAAGGTTTTTTCCAGGTGAAGGTTAAATTTCGCATATCTGTTGGTTTTCTACGTCATCTGTTTGTTTCGGATATATCACAAAAATAACAATAAAATATAAAGAATATATAGGAATTTTTTAAATGTTAAACTTTACAAATTTTTATACTTAAAAGATTTATTAGATCCGAAACGTTTGTGAGAGAATTTCCAACATGATTTCATATGTTACTATTTAAATTCAAATTTCGTTCACATTAATATTTTTATTTTATTGCCCTTTAACAAATTGTAGGCCGTAGAATGTGGTGAAAAAATGAATCAGTCATATTTATAATGATATTTTCTTAATTTATACTTTTACATGTTTTTCTTAAATATTTTCCACAAAATCTCATACACAAAATTCATAAGGCAATTTTAAATTTGTTTGGAAAAGTAAACTCATTCAATAATTAACCCTCGTATAACGCGGTTTCGGTATAATACGATTTAAAAATGGTAAAATAAATTAATTTTTGAGAAAACATGCTGAAATGAAGTAATTTATGTAATATATTATCTCGAATTTATTTTTTTTATATTGTTTTAAAATAAAGTTTACTTTTTAATTGTCTTGTAAATTGCATATTTGGCGTATTTGGTATTTTATTTGACGAACGAATATTTTGGAATGCAACCTCTCATTTCGTATAACGTGGAATTTCTTTATACGGACGGTTACCTGTATATAACATTGTTAAGATATGTACATTAAATCTTGTCCTGATTCAATCTTTTCGTATTATGAAATTCTATTATGTTTGTAGTTTATTTACTAGTTAAAACTATCGCTTACTTTTATATTGACACCTACTATAAAGACACATGCTTGAATTTTTGTGTTTTTTGCGATCGTTTGTTTACAACTTAAACATGCTAAAAGTATTGAATACGAAACATTCCTTCATAAGTTGGTCAAAAATCAACTTGAAATACACCACTTATAAATTATTTTATTTATTTGTCTATTGATTTTATTCTATTTCAATATATTTTATTTTGTTCATTTTTATATAAATAAATTATATAATTATTAAAGGGCAATAAAATCCGTTTAATAGTCTTTACTAATTGCTTTTTAAACTTCTACTAGTTACGATTTGAATTTCAAAAATATTTTGTTACATTTTTATCAAACACAAACTGATTTATATTTGGATTAAGTCCATTAACTAAATACTCGATGAAATGACTAATTATAAATTACTTAAACGTTTCATGTTCTGCTAGTGGGCATATTCCAGTCGGTTGATAAAGTTCCCTAGTTCCCTAAGAAGATTATTGCAAATAATTTGAATAGATTTGAAAATGCAACCACATGGAGTTAAAAAAATTATGAATTTACAAAATTACAGCGACCTTCAAAGAAATTTTTTGATACTGACTGTTAATATTGGTTTATAAAAATCGAAGAGAAATTTTAATTAACATGAATTAATTACATAAAATAATGTGATGGTAGTCCTATAATTAGGAACATACTACCAGAAGTACAAATTTTCGCTATTGTTACAACGCTTTATGCAAAGGTTGCAAAAATATCCATAAAACCTTTTGCTTTTTTACCCATAAAACTTAAAATTATATCGGCATTCTCAAAAAAATTTCAAATTTTCGATTTGCATTTGGCCTTTTCTTATTAATTTTAATACAATACTTGTTTATGTACAAGTAGTATGTGAATATTAACCTGTGATTTCATTTTGGGACTAGGTAATTTCAAAATAAAGCGGTAATAATGGTAATTATCACTTAAGAAACTGATTTGAGAAGGGTTGAAAGATGAGATCATTGTCCTTCTAAGAAGGATAACTTTCCTCTCACCTTTTTGTAATATGCAAATTTTCAGCAAATTGATTTGCGGCAAGTTTTCCCATTAGCAAAGAACAAGAGCTATTCAATCCTTTGGAGCATTAGCACTTCAGAATGGGTGTAATTAAAGTAATCGAAATCATTGTCACACAATTCACTGATAAATGTTGGGACGCCTTTTGAATTGGTGATCCAAAGTTTGGCAATTTTCAGCTCTTTCGGCTCGGAGGCTTTTTGCGTCCTAGAAATTTAGTCCATCGGTAGTATTATTGTTAAATAGGACAGTGCATAATTTATTCATGAAAAACTCATCGCAGCTAAGAAAATCATGTAATTGAAATAGATTGAGCGCTGAATGGGATGGGAGCCTGTAACAATTGCGAATTATTGAAACATTGCTGACCCGACCTTAATAAACAGACCCTTCCCGATAACAAGGCAATGCTGTCCCTCTAGGCGGCCTAACGTTTTGATGAAACAATTTTAGCAGACATTTGCTTATGTTAAAGACTTTCGTAACTCTTTAAGCTTACAATAAAGGCTTGCAGGGATAATCTTGTTTCTCAATCTGCAAATTAAAAAATGTGTTATTAATTACAGAACGTAACATTTACTAACTACTATTTATGCGTAGCACTAGTAATAGCAGGATTTGATACAAATAAGTTCAAATATTTAAAAAGAAAAAACACAATTACTCAATAAAAATTTAAAATTAAAGTTATTTTAAAATAAGTACGTATGCAAAGCTCGAAAGTGAAACTATTCTTTAAAGGTAAATTACAAGATATCTTAGAAATCCTAAAGAAGGGGCTATAAAGAAATAAATATAAACATTTACAGCATCTACCTTTGAGGACAAATGTTATAAAGAAAGATATCAATTCTTTGTTAAAGTTTCTAAATGTTACTTTTTTAAGAATCATTAGAGTTTTTCTAAAATTTTTTTTTTTCCCTTAAATTAAATTTTAAAGGAAACAAAACAATAAAACCTCCAAAGTTGAGGCTGTAAAACACATGTACTAAATTAATATTTTAAAACTCTTTCTCTCCAAGTCTATTTTAGTTACAGTAAAAAACAATCGTGTAAAATTACATTAGAGATATGAAAAAATAGAAAATTGGTTAAGCTACTTTTAGTCAACCAGATTTAAACATTTCCCCCCGATCTTCTTAATTATGAATCACTATTATTTTTCTTAAAAGACCCACTCGTCATCATCGAAATGATCATATTTTAGAATATCACAGAATATCACTCCTTTTTCACCTTTACTTCACTAATTTCTCTGAAACATTTACTCGTAAAATTTCATACTCCATAGAATTTCAATTTCGACGAGCTTTTAAATTTTGAGTTAAAATGCTTATTTATTTTTTAATTTTTAATAATATTATAAGGTTTAATAATGTGAAGATAGATCACTTTTTGTATGAAAGAAGTGAACGTCTGGAAAAAAAAAAAACTAAAAGGAATCCCTTTGTTTTCGAACTTGAAATTTTCTTTTCTTATTTCAGTTGCGTTATCACATCACGGGTAAAACAGAAAAATAGGAAATTGTTGTAGTGTGTTCAAAGATTCCCAGACTTGTCTTAGGTATCTCAAAAATAAGAGTTTCATTATTAGAGGTAAACAGACGGACAGACAAAGTTATATACATATTTATAATTAAATTTATTTATGTTTTATCTCAGAGGTAGTGAAAGCCCCATAAAAAAATTGTTTCTTAGTTATTGCGTAATACTGGAATATATGCATATAATAGACAAACAGACAGACACATGTGCTGAGGACATCCTTAAGCTTTCTAAAACAATTTAAAAAAATTATCCAAGACGAAGATTTTGTGGTTTTCCAAACAAAATAGGACCGATGAAAATCCTTGAATTTAATTAAAGTATCAATATACTGAAATAATATAAAAAAAACAATAATTGTCTTTTTGAAATCGGTTAAAAAGCGAATATACTTAGCTGCTCTTAGAAACATTAAAACATTAGAAAAAAAACTACAAAGTAATTGCTAGTAATGATTTGAAGGAAGAATTACTTTCGGTGCTTGGCTTCAATTATCTTTAAGATAATAAGACATAGGACCACGTATGTAGGAGAAAAGATCTCTTTGATATATAAGAATTTAAATAAATAAAAACATTAAATAAATCACAAGTGTAAAGGAATTTATAGTTCTTCTGAAAAGCCAATAATCGTATTAATACTTCTGTCAGCATACCTACGCAATACACGGAAACTGCAAATGCACTTTCGGCTAGAACACTTGCTTGGAAATTTAACAAAGTATGAAATTGATTTAGTAAGCATCATTCTCGAATATTTTTGAGAGAATCATTTCAAGCTTCAAAGAACGATAAAACCGAAGAAAACTAGTTCAGAATTTAAATTTACCTCAAAGGCAAAGAACTATGATTTTATTTAATGACGAAACACCAAGAGCACTGCATAATACAAACGCTCTTTCGATCGAATAGTGAGCTTTACTTTATGACTTTTGATTGCACCACCGTGGAAGTGGTGTATTAATGACTTTGTTGAGAGCACCATAAACAATAAAAATTTAATTAAACTATTTCCTTTGGCCACTTACGTTCTTTGAAATGCATAAATGTTCAAGATTGGTTTTTACCTCCGTCACATCGGACTAATATGTTTACCTTTCAATTTCAAGTGTTGATTGAGAACCATTTTAGTTAAGAAATCTTCAACTCAAAGATCTCCCATATGGTCTAAGTATTTGGGTGGAAAATCCAAGGATTTCCCAGTTCCGGTCAATAAATTTTTCGAAATGGTGCTGATTTAATTAACCGAAGCATTAGAAAGGAAATGACCTCCGGAAGGAAATGGAATAGTGTTACATACTACGTATGTTTAACAAAGGCAAACTTTCTAGCATCGAAAGTTGTCAAGTGCGCTGAGTTCCTCAGACGTACTTGAGATTACTCCGACATAGGGCGAATGTACGAATGTACGTAGTTTTCTGCCTTCTTTCACGTTCTCCGTTCCATTTACGGCTTTCGAGAACTCAATTTGAAAAGTTTAATCTACTGGAAAATTCCCTGTACGTGTGCACTTGAACCAACATTGGCTTTGCACTTCAATAAAAAACCCAACATCTTGGATACTGCTGGGCTGTCATCTCTCAGGCAAATCCCATTTCAGGAAATGTGCTATTCACTGACAATGATTTAATTTGCCTCATTTCTTTCTGCAGAAGAGGACCCGGCGATCGGGCCAGAATTAGCTACTAAAAACGCTCGATAATTCCTCCAGCGTCAGCAAGAAAGCGACCGAATAGGGTCCTCCATAAGGAGGGAATAAGACGTCGGGTAGATGTCGGAATTTTGTAAAATCTTGAGATTTTTAAGCTTTTCGAAATTCCCTTCTGTCTGTATGACTCATTTACTTGGTGAAATGAAACTTTGTAGTAAGACTTCTTCCCCATACACACTTTAAAATTATTAAGATTCTCAAATTTTCCGCCCGTACGATGGCGATTGCATATTTCATGCCAACTTATCAAATTGATCTTATAGGTGGAAGCTGGCTTAACACGATATTCGAATTTCTAAAATTCTTGGCAACTAGGCCTCTAGACAGATATTAATCCTTTCGTTTGATGTCTTTCTTCCGAACAGGTGCTTCATTTAGTGCATGAGTGCTCGCATTTAAAGGAAAAACAAAGCTAATGCAAATTTTGCTTGCGTTCAAAATATTTTTGGGGCACAAATTTTAATAAGTCACAGAATATTTGTGATTTCTTGTTTAGCTGGTTCTCCCGTTCAAGTTCAAGAGTCACTATAGTAGTTTTTATTCATTAATGTCATTTTCTTGATGATTCATATGAGCGCTTCCAAATCTTTAAACTTGATCTATTGCATCTGTTGGGAAATAAACCAAATACGAATCATCTTTAGTATTTAACATGATGGTACTTGGTTTTATTATTTTAGGAAATACCAATGCGAGAATAGTTTTCGTTACTTGTCATGCCAAAAATCTCGACAAAATGGTGTTTATGAGTTTTAGTTCTTCATTTTATAAATCATAACGATCTTCTGCCATTTTTGTTTTTTGGGTTTACAATTAATTTCATTTACTCTTACAATTTGCGACTCAGGAGTTTACAATTCTAAATTGAATAATAAAAATTAATTAGAAGAAAAGTTGAGCAGCTGAGGAATTATTCCACATCATCGTTCAAAATTGATAGATGAAACGTGATAATTGGAAGGATCAATTTACTTGAAAAACTACATCAAACTATATCATATACGGTGTAGTCATCAGAAATGGTCATCATGGACGTTATTTCCATTTGGATTTGGTGTATGGTCCTTTGAAAAGATATTTTATCATTTGAGGAAGGTTTCTATTTCACAAATATTGATTTTTTTTCATGTGTTCAGAAAATATATCGTGTTTTAAATAATGACTCTGAATTTTATTAATATGTTACCGAAATTCAAACCACACACTTTTTATAAAATGTTTATTTGAAGCTATTTAAGAAAAGTAATGACAATATTTTTTACTTATGTTGTTTCATATTTTTAAAAGTCAATTGGAAATGAATTTCTACTTTTACAATTTCTGAAAACTTTTTTATTTGAGAACTTTACGTGATGTGATACTTTCGTTTCTAAATTCATAATACGAGTATAAAGGAAAAAATCATATTAAAGTTATGTAGCAGTAGTAAAATCTGTAAATAGTGGCCAATTAGTGAAAAAGTAGAAATTAATTTATTCAGTAGTTTGATAAAGTATGCTCCAAAAATATTTTTGGTAAGCAATTTCTTAATAAAATGGTTACTCTTAGACGTTATTTAATTTTTAAAGGCTTGAAAAATTGATTTTTCGAAATGATATCAAAAGGCTGTACTAAGAATAAGGGTTAGCTTATAAAAATATGTAAATACATAATTTGTATAGATTCATGGTTGTATTATTAATCTGATTTAAATTTCTTCTACTTCTGCTTCACTGATTTCTATAATTTTATTTCTTTAATTTTCGTGTTTAGTTTCGATTATTTATGGGAAAAAATTAAAATTTCATTTAAATCGACTGCAATTTTGTTAATTTACTATCACTTTGATAAAAAGTTATCAAACAATAAAGTTGTATTCCCAAATTACGTAAGAATAGTACTTATGCAGGTATATTAAAATTTTGTTACATATTGTACGAGATCGAATGACAAAAATGACTGGTTTTATCTCTGAGTTAACGTTGCCGTGACCTAATTCCAAGGCGGTAGTTTGTCTCCTTCGTTAATTATGAGACAAATCGTGACAGTTTCTTTCATATCGATAAAAACCAAAGGAAGCAATGCTCGTCTTACCAAAACTATATGCGAATTTTTAGCTAGTTATAGACATTTTAAGAATAAATGTTTACCATGTACACCTGATTTGGCTCCAAGTGGCTTCTAGCTGATTTTAAAACTGAAATTGTCTAGAAGGGAAGTTGTGATTGGCTTCACTTGGCCAAAATCTTAAATACGATTAAGCAAAGCAAAGTACGGGCTCAAAGCAAATCCATTTCGCTAACGCAACGACAAAAATAGACGTAATATGTCCACGTGGGATGAGTCGTCGACCAAAGGTAGTAATAGTATAGAGCAAGGTAAATAGTTTTAAAAATTACCCTATGGGGGGAAGCAGGAATATAAAATCACCATTTCAGGTAGAAAGCGTTTTCATAACAAAGCAGTTCATTTTCTTATCTGTTAAATAAAAAAGCGATTATTTTGTTTTATTCTTTATCTGATTGATGCGATTTGTAATTAAACACTTCCTGAAAGTTGAGGTTTGAATTTACCAAGTAAAATGTTAATTGTCTTCGGCTGTAAGAGTGTATAAAAAAAGGGTCATAGTAATAGAAGAATAAAAACACTTACTTCCTTCCGGATCCGTATCATCAATGTATATCATTTTCTTGGTCTCACTCCTCTGTTTACTCCAATATTTGCATTAAAGATACTTCCACAATATCATAAAACATGAAACTCACGCACTGTACACATTCAATATTATTGCACTTTATTTGCACACCTTTCCAATGCCGCTGTGATTTCGTACTGAAAACTAAAATTTGTAAACTATTTTTATTAAATATAGCACTTCGGGAGGAATTTGGGAATTTGCAAGCGAATATAATTCCGTTTATTGTTCGTCAGCCGTGCGCTCGACACAAGTTCATTTTCATCTAAACTATTGGCACCCACATTGCACACCTAATCGGTGAAATGGCTGCTATCTAATCAAAAGCATGGGAGGCGGGCGATAGACTTGATAGCACTCATCGCGATATTATTGACTCGAAATTTGCATAATTAACCAAATACTGCCGCTGACCCATTTTAATCCTCGTTCTACAGAGCCGCACTGGTCGTAGGTTACCAACAAGGGTCATGTATCACGGCAGCCTATCAACAGCAGGGTCATGCTCAACTGACGTACGTGGCAATAATGAGGGAATTACTAGCTCCGCAAGTTTACCTAATCGGGCGTTGTAAATGCTGTCAATTAATTGCTTTGACGAATTATGTCTTTACGCAGTGAATGCGGCGCTCGTCTGTTATAGACGGAGATGTCATTTATGTCTTTGACTGTTTAGTTGGGCCTACAAACCTATAACCACTCGTATATGTTTAACTGTGTTCTGAAGGACAGGACGTGGTTTCTTTGATCCAAGTGCGGCTTAAACACTTAATTAGCGCTATTTAAGACAAAGAACAAAATTTAATCTTATATCACAGGATGATCTGCCAATCTATTTAAGCTCGTTGACCTTCATAAGCCGCTAATCGTTTGGTTTGTCTAAAAGAGCTTATCGTTTTGGACAACGTAAATGTTCCCAGCTCGTCATTAGTTAATGTTTTTTTCCAAAGACGTCTGCACGTTCGCGAGAGAAGTGGGGACATTCACACAAGAAGTGTTGGACCATCTTCTCCTCAAGTATACACACGGTGGTGGTTGCACCATGCGCATTTTGTAAAGGTGCTTTTTAAGTCTCTCGTTCCTTTTGCAGTTGATCAACAACTTACTTGTGTTGGCCTATCATCCTACAAGAAGATCCCTGCCTTGCCGGCTCTTCGACAACGGCATAGGAATGTGCATCACTTTTATTTTAATAATTTGTTTTTATCTCGAGAGGTACAAGGCATTTTTGGTAACAAATTAATAAACACATGACAAAGACATGGTTTATTTGTAAAAACTAGCTGTGCCCGCGATTTCGCACAGACTTCGAACTTCATGTTTTATAAAAATGGGAATCAAAATAACTTTGGATAGCATGGTTTAGTCTATGGTATATGAGACAGAGTTTTTAAAAAAAACTCCTTATAAATTTGAATTGTCTATTCTTATATTATCAACTAAAATGAGCTTCCTAGAATCCCTAGTAAAAAATCTAGACTGCAGAGAAATTGAATAGCCTATTTCATTTCGATTTTCAGTCATAAACGACATCTTTTCTAATGGATTACTGTCATTTTAATTCCAAAGGAATCATTTGCTTTTAATTCATAGATTTTTCATATATTCTAAGGTAGCAAGTCAATGAACCAAATCGTTGATTTAAAATTTGATTAACATGTTTTTTAGGAAAAAAAATGTCGGCAATATTAAAATATTTGCTGTATGTAGACATTTTTAATTTCCAAATTAACTACAAAAATAGTTTCTTTTAAAGATTAACAAGTTTCAGATTGGATTGCAATATAAAAGGTATTATATTAGATATTGCTCTGAGGTCTTTTTGAATCAAAGATTTGGCTTTGAGTGATGTAACCAAAAGCGGAACACTTCCCGGCAGGATGCAGAAAGTAAATCACAGCATCAACAGAAATTTGAATGAAACTGCATAGAATAGCATGTTAGTTCACTAAAGCGTTGCGGGACCAAATTGCTTTTCTAATTAAATTTTATTATTATTATTATTTTTATTATTAAATATATGGAAAGTGGTTGCTTTTATAACTATAAATACTAGAAATACAGGCAAATGGAGCACTAGATGTTGACATGAAAAAATATTTTAATTTTTAATTTTAATTTTATACAAAATCTGGGAAAAGTATTGTATAAAAGTCGAAAAGTGTAGTTGATCGATTTGATCTGTGTTCAGCTCATATAGGTGTATATTTACTGTCTAGATTGATGCAGAAGCCTGGACTAAGCCGAATGTTCTTTCAAAAAACGTCAACTAGATTTTTGTGTATTTTACATTTTTATAGATCTTTTATCTGTTAAATTTTTGATTAGTTTCTCCTGCACAGATCAATGCATAAATAATATCAATGCATAAAAATATCATAATTGTTATTGTTAACAAATTTTAGCAAATTTCGTGAATCCATGAAGTGATTTATATTAATTTTGATAGAATAAGTATGTATTTCGATAGTAGTTTTTTGTCCTAATTAAGGTGATTTAATGGATATAGTAAAACATTTTGTTGACAAGTTTAATTAGTATCTATAAAATTAGTAAAAACCAATCCAACTTTAGCAATATCTGCATTGAAATGACGATTTTATTTTACTTTTTCTGCAGTGACTTAAAAATCTCCTATAGTTAAAAATGGGGTGATATTTAAAACATAAAATTAAAATAATTACTGTTTAGAGTTTACTTTTTTATAAAAAAAATTTGTATTCCTAAAAGTATTAATTTTTTGAATCATAACTATAAAACATTTTGTTGTTATAAATAATGAAGTTACGATTCTAGGATACTAAGCTTATAAAAGTGGTATAGTATCTTTTTAAATTAAATATTTAATATTAAAAGTCAGTAAAAAGCAGACTCAATCAGAATGCCTTATATAATTAAAGCTGGATTATGTGGCATAGCATAAAAACCTCATCAAAGCTCGTTCTGTTAATAATATTATAAATAGAGAAAAATGTACAGGCTAAAAATATTTGCAGTTTACCGAGTTTATCACAGGAATTTAAAGGTGAAAGTTTCATCATAATCTTGTCAGTCGACACAATAGACAAATATGAATATATTTAATATTTTCAATTGTTATACCTACAATAGGAAGTTTTTCCTAAATTATTAGAGCTATCTATGAAAATAGACAGATGTAAAGGTAAGTAATAAAGTGATATGATAAAAGCAGAAAAAATATATAGTATAGTATGGAAACAAATATAATAAACAGATAAGTGCAGTATGCTGTATTTGCTGGACACGGAAGGAAGTAGTGCTGTCGAAATTTGTAAATAAAGATGTCTAAGCATGGGCAGCAGGAATATTATTTGTTAAAAAAATATCCTACTTTAGGAAATGGTATACTTTTGTACCAAATCTTTTTACTTAAAAAGGAAGCTGCTTCGATTAATAAGTCACTAACACTAGAAAATGCAACGATGCTGTAATTACGACGAATGCATTTACCATGATCCCAGGTGAGTGTCAAAGTAAACAAAAAAAAAAGGAGCGAAGTGTTTCAGGTTGCAAAAGGTACCAGCGAACGTATGCAGACTTTGCTGGAAATGAAATGAGCACGTTTCTTCTGCACCGCTAAAAAATATAGCACTGCCATTATCCCATTGGGAGAAGTACAAATTCGAGGAAATTATGTGGAAAGCTTTCGCTAGCAACTACGTTGGAAGTGATGTAGCTAATAAAGTGGGAGCAGTATCAGATGCGCCAAGCAATAATAACCTAAAATGGTCAGACTGGTAGATCTTTCAGGCATTTTCTATTTTCTACATAAATGAAGCTCCCCACGTCCTTGCAGGTTAACCAACAGCGTCCCAAGGCACTTCTTCCATTAATTCTGGCCCGACCTAAATTTGGCAAATATTTACTACAAGATTGACCTGAAGCACTGTTGAGTAAACAAGCATGAGCGCGGTATGCAAAGTACGTGGCGAGTTGTCTTTTTCTCACATGGAGTAGACGACTCCTTGTGCAGATTCCATGTCCACTGTGGATTTGCAGTTCATTTTCATTCATGAGGAGCCACCGCAGTGTAATCTATCCGAAATCGGTTCAGCAGAATAATGCTGAAATGCGTAATAGGTACCAAGGAATGTATACAAAACCCACAAGGGTACTGGGCAAAAATGGCAGACTTTCCGAAAACAAAGTGGAGCACCTCAGCACTGAGAAGGGCACTAGTCAAGGAGCTCGGAGCTGATGAGCTGTAAGACGATGGTCGCACCAAACGTAAAGCCAAGAGTCCGACTAGGCGGTGTCGACGTGAATTCCACTTCTTCCCAAAAATAGACTGAATGAGATTGCTGCCCTGTGAGTGGTTGTGATTTTGTTTCGCTAGAGGCACTTAAGCTTCCTAATTCACACAGGTGTAGGTACTTGTAAATTCCCCTCCTGTTTTTTGCTCCTAATATTCATGCTATGAAAATTAACTTTAAGACTGCTGTAAAGAATTTTCATATTGACTATTTCAAAATTACAGCCGTGAATAATTGTGGTTATTTTGCTTAAAATTTATGATAATTATATTTATAATGTTATATTACAAGTTTGAGGAATTGATCTGCAAAGAAGTAGTCTTGAGTATAGCACGCTTCTCATTTTTATTGCATGAAAGATGCCGTACCTATAGAGTGCTATAATATTGAAACGGTTGCTAATAAAAAATTAATTAATTTGTGGTTTCAATTTGGTGTTTTTTCAATAAATTATCGAGTTACGATAGGTTTTCCCATGTACAATATTACGAAGATCTAGCATTTTTCCCTTAATTGAAAAAAGAAAGAATTTTGTTTCGTCGTCTTGACTGTGGCTAATTTTGGCTGAATTTAAGATCTCAATGCTTTTGATGCCCAAGAAATACAAATTTGACCCATTTTTAGAGATATATTTTGTTGAGATACAAATAATTTCGAAATAATTGGTGGTTATGAGATGTAATTTTGCATTTTTATGTTTTTAATAGACCAGACAACATACATTTTAAATTTTCCTTCAAAAGCGATAATAAACACATAAGATAATTATGACAAAATCCAAAATGAGTGTTGAGATCAATCGGATTTTCAAAGTTAGAAATTTAAAAATAAAAATTTCCATATAAAATGGAAATCGATTTTATCTTTCTAGACCATGTTAAGGCAGGTTTCTACATTGTTGGAAAACATCGCTTTTTTACATATACTTAAAGATTATACTTTGAAAAACATGTAAAAGCTTGTTTAAGTCAAAATTCCATAAATTGACTGATTTACAGAATTTTACTTGCACGGTGTCCCCCTATTACTCGGGTCTTTGCACTTGCTTTAAACGCGTTTTTCTCGAAAAGATTTTTCTCAAATTGACGCGTGTTCTGCACGTGTCCTTAATTTTTTAATTGGCATGATCTTGGTCTTAAAATCTCCGTGAATAGTTTCTCTATAAAGTAGACTTTCTAAAAGATGAACTGGGAGTATTAAAATCTGTTTTTTTTTTTTTATAAATTAAAAATTGCAACATGTTTGGTCAAAAATCGACTTTTTTTTTAAATGGCCATAACTATTGCAACAATTTTTATAATCTCTTCGTTTTAGTATACTTTAGTGGCAAACCTTTCAAGATTATGGCAATATACTTATTGCTTTTTAAGATTGTTTTTCAAAACGTCTGGAAATCGCGATAGCTGCGAAAATCGCCTCACCGCGATTATCGACCACCCGCATTCCCACTTTTTGTATCGATTCTATCAATGCTTCAATTTTTATTTTGTGTTGAAGAAAGCATGCTTAATAATTATACCAAATTTCGGAATTTTATATTTTCGTGGCTTTCCTTAAATCAGAACCATGTCCCTTATTTCGTTTTGGTTTTAAATTCCACACTGTAATTTTCTTATGTTTCTTGAGGTACTAAATACTGGAAAAAATCTGTGGCTTTTCCAATTTTCAAAGACAACTGATTCGAGGAATCTTCCTCTATAAAAAGGGTCTAAAAAGAAATTTTGTATAACGAAATAAAAACTTGCGTACTTTCAAGGAAACACAAACAAAAACTTGTACAGATCATCATCAGAATCAAAAGTTGTGTTTTAGGAGTTGTGATTACTAAAACTTATTTATTTTTTATTTATTTTTACACGTAAGTACTTTCACGTCCTTCTTTTTATTGGAAGGAAGATTACTTGTACCAGGCTATCCGGAGTTTAAGGTCAAAAATGAAAGCAAATGGGCTCTATAAGAAGGATATCTGCAAAAAATTTAAATAAACGTAAACCGATGTTAGAAACCTACATGAATAATTTAATAGTTCCGTCTTTTTTTAAGGTTTTGCAGGACGTGATTGCGGAACGATGGAACCTTTTCAATAACCACCGCAGTGAATGAGCTTCGGACAAAGAGGGTTTGAAAACTTTAAACTCCCTTCTTTTTGTATTCAATGAAGTTATAGTCTCTTGGGATAATTTTGTACGTGTGCAAAAGTCAAGTCACTTAAGGACTTGACTAGACTAGGATATCATGCATCGGATTTAGCATGTCATTAGGAATTTTGTTCTATGGTATGTCATCACAACAGCACGCGAAATTGAGTGAATTAAAAAAGAAACTTTTCGCGGAACCAGATTTATGAAAATTTATGTATTTAACGAGATTTCGTTTCGGTGTTTTCTTGAGAAAGTAGCCCTCGATTTCGAGATTTGTTACTATCTGAAAATTCTATACAATGAAATAAAAAATTTTTAGATTATAAAAAAACGTTTAACGATTAAGTTTGCAATTTAGATTGTGTTGTTCAACATATTTTGGAAAAATTAGACGCAGCCGGAGGTGAGAAATCTTAAGTCAGTGCATTGAACGCTGCCCATTTGCTCTCTTCTAAAACTTTTTACGTGCCAAGCAAAAGTTAAAACTAATTTAAACTTTTGTTTGATTATTTTTAGTGAATAATTTGACACCACCCCAGAAGGAAAAATTATGCTAAAGAGGAGAAAGCTATGCAGAAGACGGTTGTGGATATTTTGGATGGAGAAAGGACTATAAATTAACCAGAAACTTTTATGGTGTTTCTTAAATAACCCTAGAGGGTAAAGTGATGTTGACATAACAAATAATGGTCATGTCTCCATCTTTTGACGTGGATGATAAAGATGACAACAATTGAAGCAATCATTCTCCATTCTGTCCCATAGGATGTTCCATGTTACCCATAGGGTATAACAAGATGGGACAAAAGCTGCGATTTGTTGATTTTATTATACTAAGGAGGAAGTTATTTTTTTTTGTGTTATGTTTGAACACATATTTAGAATAAATAAGAACTGAATATTCCCTCAGAAAAACTTTCTATTTTTTCTTATTAAAATTTATTACTTTGACAAAAAATTCTTCACAATTTACCTTGAAAGTTTCTGAATGAAAAAAGATAAGCTAATGAAACTCTTATTGTCGTTTATGGAAAATCTTGGCCTGCAAAATATGGGGATGCCCAAGGTGCTACTTTTGAAAATGGATTTTAAAATTGAAAATAATTTGCTTATGATGCAGCGCCAAGCACTCTCTCAGAAAATGGGCAGATAATTTCGTAATGCGCTATATATAATTAGATATTTTGGAAAGAGACGGTTGGAAGGTAATAGTAGAATTCAAAAGCTCGTTTATAATTTGTAAAATCTCATTAATTTTGACTCTGGAATTGTTCTTGTATGTGTTTTTCACCCGCCGTATGATTTCTTTCTCTATAATTTTAAGGTATAGTCATTCCATCCTCATTGTCCTTAGCCCATACTTTAATATTGTTAATATTGATAAAACAATAATTTAAAAAAAAACATTTCCCTTTTTCTTTTGTTGAGTTTTTGTTTAGATAACCATCATATTATCACAAAATGTTCTATTTGCATGAACTGTGGGACTTGTGAGTAGAGTTGAATTCGCAGATTTTGTATTTCGACAATTTTAATCCAATATTTTTCGTTGTTGAGTCGAAGATATCGACAAGTGTGGCTGTTGTCACGTTCATTTGCAATAAATGGAAGTGGATATTAAGACCTCAGAACAGTGTAAAAGTTAAATAACTGACTTTTTAGTTGATGCGCTTCAGAAAGTAGCTGTGGTACTATTTTTTAAGGAGTCTCCTAAAAATAGGGTTGTGGTTTTATTTTGCTGGCTGCGAAAATGTCGCGTCCGCGATGTTCAAGTCGTGGATAAAATGAATACATAGAAATATTCAAAATTAAATTATAATCCGTATTTTATGCATATTTAAACATCACAAAAGTACTTTACAATGCTCTATATGCTGGAAATTTTTCAGAAGCACTCAATAAAAATTCGTGAATAATTTTTTTAATCTTTAAGGTTTTCATCAATTTTTTAAAACTCACCAGTGTCATTAGTTTTCCATTTGTTTTATAAGTTCATTATCGACACAACGATACGATTTATGAGATGTATTATAAGATATGAAGGTGAATTTCTAAAGAACAAAATAATTATAGCACATTTCTGTCACATTTGAATGAATATTCCCATTTAATTTAATTAATCATTAATTTCTCTTGATTGGTGTTTCGCATTTTTGGAATGGAATTTGATGGGAACTACATACTTTGACTATTTTGATAAACTAGTGCCTAGTTTAGTAAATAGACAGTAGATGTGTAAACGAGGCAAATCACAAATCTGTCCTATTGTTTTGATCACTTTCGTGTTGAAATTCTCATTCTCTTAATTATATTTCCTATAGAACGGATCACTGTTGGATCGATGCACGTCGGTATGCATATGTGAAAATCGATTACTTTATTAAATCTAAGCGTGGGGCGTGAAACGACTGCTGAACTTTAGTCGGGCCTTCGAGCTGGACGAACCTCAAAGTAAAAATCACTCAACGTTAACTTAGCGGCAAATGAACAGCGAACCGATTGATATTTTTAACTTTTTGTAAAATTCGAACACCTTCTAGGGTCTTCCAGGGACTGATTAGAATTCCAGTGAGACGAAATCACGTGTACCGACGCTACTATAGGTGGGCTCGACGGTTCGTGGTTTCCAAGAGACCGTTCGACGTCTCCTTAGCGGAACAACTGAAATGGGCGCAACAAAAATAAATCGAAACCTCGTTGCTTGGCGGCTAAGACGCCGCCGAGACGTTAGCGTCAAATTGTACGCGAAGAGCGCGCCTTGAGCCAGAGACATTCCTGAAACACTGCTATTTCGTTTCGCTGATATTGGGGATATTTTAAGACGCGCGAGCGCGCCGTACTTCGAGCATTGAGCTTCATAAGGGCACCAAATCGTTTGCGAACTGCCGATAGAGTTTTCCTTTCGAAAAGCCAAATTCTGAGATGTACTCACTGAACTCTAAGGTACGATTGGTCTGCAAAATAGAAAAGTGAATGGAGAAGAAATATTATAGTGTCTTTAATTTATTGTTTGTGATGAACTTGAACGAGGAAATGCAGGAAGAATGAGCACACCCGCATACCTCTTCGATGACGGTGGATCTAATATCTGGGGGTCTGACTTATTTTACTCGGGAGTATATTTATGTAATGTAGCTGTCGACAGTGGGTGATGAATCTCACAGCTTTTTTAAGCCGTTCTACCTGCCTATGGGCATTGAGAAACCATCCACACTTTTGTTAACGATATTTTATGTGTAAATTATGTCAAAAACAACTAATGTATTTAGTGTTAGGTAAATATATATACTAAAAACTTTCTTTATACCTACCACGAGACTATATGTATAAATATCGTAAGAGTATTGTATAAATAGGTGATGGTGGCATAGAGTGATGATAAACATACGTGGAGAAGTACAATTCACACTATGGCTCAATAAAAACTGTGCTATGCCAATGTTTGGCCTGATTGCGATTTCCATGGCTCTTGGATTAAGAAGAGAAACACGGTTTCTTATAGATTTTGATTTGGACAAGGAAAAATAGAGAAAATAATTAAAAATTCCTTCTTGTTTTTTTTGGAAATATATAACCATTATTCTTATTGTTTGTAGCCTATCTGCACAAAACTTGCCGCAAATAATTTACATATCAAAATAATTCAACTTTTTTTGGCATATAACTTATGCTGTAAAAGCTGTTCATATTCATTGAAATTTGCCTATTTTATAATTTTATTTTGGCCCCGAAATCCCAATTTAGAGCATTTAACATAGTTTTGGGCCTTTTAAACTAAATATTTCGTTTTTATAATTACAGTAAAGATTTTTATTATTTTTGTTGTAGTCTAAGCGCTAATAGGTTATTGCTGTAAGCTTATAAAAGATAAGTTCAGTTTCATAATTTTTTCAGAGTGATTTTTGAACTAGAAAAATAAAAGTAAAATAAAACGAACATAAAAATCTTCAAGTAAATATAGATAAAGTTCTTTTCTGTCTTAAATTCCAGACCTTTTCTTTTATCGAAACAATAGAAAGAACTTCTGCAAAGGGATTTTTTGAATATTTATTTGATGCGAAAGCGAGGAAGTTGATTTTGACTGTGAGGAGAGAAATCAGACAATGAAAAAGGTTTATTCAATCTAATCCAGGCAACGATTCTTATCCAAACGAAAGCAATACTAATTAAAGAAAAAAAATATTTAGAATTATTTATATTAAAAAATGACATTTATTCAGTTAATTTCATATTCAATTTATCATAATTTAATTACACATCTTCTAAAATGTAAATGCATAGAATTTTTAGTCCCACAGAAAATTTTATCGCAGTGTTAGAGATCGGAATGTGTAATTAAGCCATGCAAAATCCGATTTCAAAAACGCATTTTTTTGTGTTTGTCGTTTTAAAGAATCAAGGCCATTCAAAAATTCAAATCAAAAGACCACGAAAATGTACTTATCATACATTTACTTATCATTTACGAAATGTTCTAAGGGACAATTGGGAAGTCAATTAATTTAATTAATTTAGCACTTGAGTTTCAATAATTTTAATTTTTCATTTACATTCAATCGTAAGAGGACAATGTTGTTATTTGTAAGAAATAGAAACGATCAGCTTGAGTATCCGAATTAAAATGCAAAATAATATAAATATTAGCACAATGAATAATAATAAAATGTATAATGGTCAAAAAATCACAAATGTAATATTGTTCCTAAAAAAAATAGAATTATAGACTTATTTATATAACAAATAATTGCATTTTTAAAAAATAAAATTAATATAATTAGATTATCAACTTTTTGTTTGCAATATATAAAAAAAGGATATTCGAAATAGTAGTTAATTCCGCATTTAGTCTTTTTATTGTTAACCGATTAGCCATCCGATTTTTAATTACATTCTTATTATTGCGATAAGTTCTTTTAGTCATAGCTTTTTTATTAAAACAGTTTTTTAACTATAAAAAAAAGAAAAAAATCATTTTTATTGTGACAAATATATGAGGACAATTTACATTTGAAACATGTGTTAAAATTAATAATGCATTTTATTTTTATTCCTTCGTTTAACCTACTTGGCAATATTTTTGAGTTATTTCTGGATTTTTTCCACTCATCCGCTACCACCTGCGTGAGCTGAATTTTATTAGTAATATTGTTTTCTTGTTATCGCATTAATGCTCAGTGTAAGTTGTATAAAATTATTGCAGAGAGTGTCTTTTTTTATTTATCTAATGGTTAAAAGGTATTATATTGGATTCATTTACTCACTGTAGGCCTGTTCTTGAAAATAAATATTATTCTGATAAATAAGGTTTTTCGATCGGGATCAAGTTTTTTCCACGTAATCCTAGATCACTAGATTTACCTATTTATGTGTGAAAATACAAAACTTATCCCAGAGCCTCGATCTTTTGTCGATTTTTATAGTCTCTAAAACTTATTGATTAATATTCATGTAGCATTTGCACAATTCTAAAGGGGTTACATTTTTATCAAACTTGATTTTTAATTGTTCTGCAATTGCCGAAGAAGTAAATGTTGGGTATTTTATAATATACGAATATATTTTTATTTTTTTATTTAAATATTTTTACGATGTGTTCTTTCATTCTTAAAATTCAAAATGACTTTTGTTAATTATTATCCCAATTTTAAAGAGATTTTTCTTTTGAATGCAAATCTAAAACAAGCCTTCTTCGAAGGTTTGCAGTTTTGTTTTATTTTTCTTCTTGTAGTTTTAATTGATAATGATAAATACTTCTTTAATATACACAGGGTGAATTTATTGTAACGTAATTTTTTGTGTGATTAAAATATCTTTTTGTGTTGAATGCCACGATATAAAATGAACTATGCTGTGCATATCCAAACAGAATAAAAATGTTAGCAAAATTTACACATGCTTGTTTTCGTGTTAATTCAACACATCTACTAAAAAGTAGACAAATTTTGTCTATAAAATAGTTCTAAAATGAAATACATTTCCACATAAAAGAAGAAAACATAGAGAAATGAATTTTTAAAAGCTGACAACTGACGAGAGCATAACATTTTTAGTAGTTTCCCAGACTAAATTAAACGTTAGTAGAATGACTAAATAAAAAGTATAAAGTTTACCTAAGCAATAGCTTGTGCAAAATCAATAAAATTAATAGAATATACAACATTTGCTTACCTGTTTAAATGTCGCTTATAACTTGAGAACTACTGATCCAATTTTCATGCCCTATCTCAGTTATAGGAAAGGGCTTATAAAATTGTGTGCCAATTGTGCAAAATAGGACGCCACTATTATCCCGCACATGATTCAAATATCCCTACGTGCCTTTCATCGAGAATGGCTATTACACTGGGCTGTCGGCAAAGAGTTGTTACGGCACGATTGTTCGCTTTCCCAATATTATTTTCTACTTAGTTAAGAATCTACTAAATCAACATCAACCATCAACATTAGGAACATTTTAAATCATTCCATGCTTTTACCGAAACATACGACGATATACGATCGTGTCTTACCTTGGAGACAAATTTGATTACAATTAAAATAGTTTTGTTTTATGATGATTTTGTTAAGATTATAATTTTCTGTTAAAAAAGAAACTATTTGTGTTCTCCTTATGGGAAATGATATAGAGTATATTACATATAAAGATATTTTTATTTATTCTTAAACGAAATTTAAATTTGTTTTCTCAATCTGCAATTTTTTGTAGTTTGGGTTTGATGTTATAGTTTGTAATTTTCTCTCGAAGAAAGATTGAAGTTTTATAAAATAAGATAAATGTTTTTGAGATATTATGGAATACTGAACCAAGGCTGAACAACGTCTTTTAAAATGGAGGCAAGAATATCTTGAATATCTTATCTGATAGGGAAGAAATCTAGTGGAAGTTATTCAGCATCAATATTTAATATTTTAATTATCTCGATTACAATTTTTATTCGTTTTTTATCGACTAGTCTAAATATAAATTTTTTTTCTCAAAGATTTATCATTGACGCTTTTGTTTTTAGAATTTATTTTTCTAATTTGTGTGGTTTTCTTTGAAATAAAAATAAAACAGCTTGGTGTAGTTTATGCGGGGTTAATGATCCAGACAATAAAAGAATGCTATAAAACGATTTGATTTCAATTTTGATTTTCTTGTCATTTAAAAATCTTTTTTTTTTGCAAAGTTTGAAAGATAAAAAAACAATAATCCTGCTTTGTTTAAAATTTATCAAATATGGTATCGATTAGTGCATTAGTACGACTTTTACTTGGAAACATAAATAAACTAAATAAATCATGCATACATTGCATACAACTACAAAATTTTTTTTATATTGATATCAGTTGGACTAAATAAATTTAAACCTTGTTAAGTCGTATTTACACGGTTGTCTATTAAGATTTATCGCAGTAAATGTATTTATCGTATTCTATAGCAATTTGTATAAGATCTTCTTTTCCTAAAATTGGATAGTAATTTAAATTGACAATTTATTTGTTACAAATTTTATGGTTTACAATTATTAGTAAATTTTACTATTGAATTTCAGTTTTCAGACTGAATTGTTTCAGGCTATTGTGTCTCACGGATGTATGTAGACTTATTTGAAAACTTACAAATTCACTAGTCCTAACTAAAAACATGAGTGTTGTGAAATTTAAATAAAAATTAACAAACGAAATCGTATACTTTCGAAGCAAATTGTAGTTCCATGAAAAAAACCCCGGCAATGAATATAAAAATATTCAGATATAGGATTCACACCGATAACTGAGGAATAATTTTAAAATATTTAACACTGAAGAAGAATTGGAAATACGGGGAAAATGATATTAATGTTAGGAAGTGTAATGAGAAGCAGATTCCATCGATCACGAGGTAAGACTACTTTTCCAATGAATTCCATTGTCAAGTTCTGTGCCGTAAATAAATCCTAAAAATCCTGCAGAACCTCCTGGAGAACGGTATGGATGAATGTTATGGGAAAGGGAAAAATTGAATGTGGATCGTAAATATGTAGGAAGTACCCATATCCCCTTAGTGGGAAGATTTCTATCGCGCCATCGATAGATCCATGTGGACGATACCCTTCCCAAAGCCTATAAAGTGCTTGGGAAGCACTGAATTGTGATGTAGCCGTAAATCACGGCTATGCCAATAGAGATAACGATCTATATCTGCCCCTTTCTTCGCAGACCATTTTGCGGATATCGACCACGCATTTCAATTTAATATCTTGTTCTAAATAAGATTCATAGTCAATTGGGTTCAACTAGGATTTGTTGTGAATTAATGGAGAGAGCAGATTTGGACAATTCCGTGTCAGCGAAGGTCGAAAATGGTGTGATGTAGAGGAGCCGCCGTTTAGTGGTAATGTGCTAAAAAATATCTTCCTTATTCAAAGAATGCCCTATTGTTAGTAAAAATGAGTCATTAGTAGAAAGATACCTCTCACTAACCAAACCTAAATAAAGGAAACGGTAGCATTTATATTATTTTAAAAAAATTATTTAAAATTTCCCTTATACTCAACAAAGTTTTCAACTACACAAAGAACAAAAGTAACAATATTAAATAAATTTATTAAAAAGTAAAGCCTGATTTTTTAAATGTTTTTGTGTACTATTACATTACTAAGGAAGGACGCAAATTAAAAGTTTATTAATAATTTTAATCATAAATTACATATTTCATTTCAAAGTGTATAGTAGTATGCGACAAGTATGGAGTCCTCGAGTTGCACTTCCATCGCAAAGAGTTGATATTATCTGCTCCTTCCGAGATCAACTAGCCTTCTAGAAGATTTCAAGGTACTAAAAATGGACAAGTGGGACACAGAATTAAACTCCTTGTTGACCCCCGACGTCTGGCTGCCTGTATGATGTTTGACCCTCTGGTCATAAACTGGGGGATTTTATCATGTCATAGGATCAGACTTGCGTTAGAACGTCATCCAGGATTAACCTGGCTTGTCTAGCGGTGGTTCTGTTGGTTCCGAGGAAAAACTACAAACGTCTGCAACCAGAGAGATGATAAACTTTGTTCTACAGCTGACTTCATTGCTTCTCTAATCGTTTGTTCCTTTGAACATGGTTTCATTCACCAATCCCGATAATTGTAAAAAATTTTCTGCTTAAGAAAGCATATCTTGCCGCCTATGTTGTCTCCTGTTGTCTTGGTGAAAAATGTTTTGTAACAAATAATGCACGAGTGGGATAAGGGTTCTTGGTTTTGGGCGTACAGGATGAACTTGTTGGTGCCCAATGAACCATCACCATTTGGCGTCTCTTCTGTACTCAGTGCTGTTAAATAGATACCATTCCTTCAATCCTGAGAAGGCTTAATACGAGGGACCAAAAGTGTGATTTTGGTATTTAAATTCAGTTCTAGTTTAGGCTACGAATATGATTTTTCATTCATCATTTGTTTTATTTTTAGAAAACAATGTTTTCCAAATTTGGACGACATTTTATCAAAGGAAATTGAACTTTTTCCCGAAATCATATATCACTGCTAGTGGGCAATATTTTGCCCATATTTTCAACTTTTAATTCTAACCCCTAAGATGGGTGAGTCTTAATCCTAAAATTTTAAATTTGGAGGAGAATTATTTTAAGAATTATTAAATTCCCCTTTCAACGCCATCTCAATTTTGAAAATTGCTTTATTCAATCTCTAGAAATCACGTCTCAAAGTTAAGAACTTTTAATCTTTGCATAAATGGGTAACATAGTAATTTTGAATTTGCTAAGTTTTAGCTGTTGCAATAATTAAAATAATTGTTGTTGTAATCTTCAGAAACGGCTCCTTTAATTCTTGAGGGTGACGAATTTCTATGTGGAAATTTGTAAGCAATGTTTTTGGTATTACAAAAACTTAAAGTTTACATTGAATATTCAAAATTATTATACTATTTATGCAAAACCTAAAACTCAGTTTCAAATCTGAGAGATAAACTTTGTTGCTACTTAAAGGTTGAAGTTGAAATATACGAAAAATATATATACTTCTAAGTTTAAAATTTCCTCTCCGAGCGACTTTTTTTTTATAAATGTTGAAAAAAACTTCTTTTGTTTCTGTTAAGTCACTTTATCACTTATTTTTTTGTTAATAGTCTACTTTTGCGACAATTAAAATACTTTAGTTGCTGTTTAAGCAGGTTACTTTAATAAAGTTCCGATGTCATACTAGTAACCCCGATAAAAGAAAACTATAGCGATTTCCATCCGCATAGTGCGGAGTGGAATATCGCGTAACTTTAAAGACGTTTTTTAAGAAATGTATTTTTTAAGAAAATGTTTATTTATGGCCTATCTAGATAAAAATGAGTATTATATTAAATTTTTTTTGTAATTTTCGGTGTGTGAGAGAAATTATTGTGTTAACTAAAATAAAACTTTATATCCCTTAGATAAAGTTGTTAATAAATCTAATATAAACTCCATAAAATGCTATAAACATGTTTGTGTGAACCGATCTTTAAATTTAAGAGATGTTGCAGATGAACTGAATATTATTGATGGCAATTTCACAAGAAAATACCTAGTGGTATATTTTGCGAGCTCAATTGGTTAAGTTGGAAATTTACCCAATTTAGTTGGAATCAATTTTGTGGTCTGGACTATTAAGACAGGAAGAGCAAATATAAGCATTGGAGATGCAAACTACACACCAGGAGTGTTTATCCTTAAAGGAAAACAGACAGTTCATAATTAGTTGCTAATTAAGATGGCATTAAACTTCATGAATGAAGTTGCTCTCAGACCGATTGCCCCAGAACTGCAAACAAGCTGAGCCTCTCCAAACAACGTGGCCTCTGGTTCATTTTAGAGTGTCTTCGTCTCGGCGTCAGTGCTGAGATATGTGTCTATGAATATCATGAGTCTGACTCTAACGACTAAATCAGCCCCAGCATGGTCCAAAGCGCCCGGCTCTTGGCGGCGGCGGCGGCGGCGGCGTTCTCATTTATGGTTTCTTGAGATCTAGATAGGCCAAGAATGTACGCAAAGATTGCCATGGCATGCAGTCGCGGAACTGATTCCCAGCGTGCAAAAATTTTTGCATTTATGGCACTTAGAGCGGAATCCAGGAGGAATTTAAATTCGATTAGAAGTGTCTGATTTTCTGTTTTATCGCATAGCGAGGAAGAATCAACGGCACGGCCCAGGATTATAGGTGAATGAATTTCAAAAAGCAGAGCAGCAGACGCTCCATAACACTTTTACGCCTTCTGTAAGAGTTCCCCGGGGAGCAGCTATGGTGGCACACCCAAAGCTGGCGGTCGTAAAACGCCCAGCCAGGAATCGTTTGAATTGGCAAGCGCTCAAAAAATTGGCTTTTGGAAACCGAAATTTAGCCCTAAACAGGTCGCCGCCAAAGGTAGCGGAAGTGAATTATAGAGTCCCCAATAAACGAAAATAAATGATCTGAAAGGGAATAAATTTCTGAAAACATTTCTGCCGATTTACACTTTGTAATGGCCATTACAGTGCCAAGGATTGCTTGATGCGTATGTAATAATCACTTACAGGTCGTCCTCATGGCTTGCAGATATTGTCGTGATTTGTGCACTGTGGGTTTTGGCCAGTGCTGTCCAACACAAGGTCACAATGAAAATTTATTTACATTTGTTACATCGAAATCGATAACGAAATCGTCCAGTTTCAGTGATTTGAAATTTAATTGATGGGATTGGAATGGTATTTGAATGAGTGCTAATTTTTTAATTAAAAATAGTAATGCAATTCTAGCTCTGTTGACGCTCGCGATTTCATCTGCCAAAATATTTACTTTAAATTGAACGGTGTTACAGGGATATAATGCAAATAAAACTTACTTTAGAAAAAAATATTTATCTTCATTTTAGCCTTAATAAATCATACTAAAGCTCTTAATGGATGAAATTCTGAAATATTTATTTTTTACTCAATTGTAAATTAAATAGAAACGAGAGTATTCTAGTCTAGAAATTTCAAAAGATCATTTTTTTCCTTTTCTGAAAGTACAGACTTTTAAAAATATGCCCAAAAAAGGAAATTTTATAATTTCTGAAATTGAAAAGGTAAATTGAAGTTAAAATGATGCGGGATCAAATAGGTCTTACCTGGCGCAATAGGATAGAATACTTTTCTCAAAACTACTTTGGTAAAGTAATAGCAAAATTCTATTCTTCCTATTTTAGTAAATAAAAAAGTTTTGCTAAGGAAATACGCAAAATCAATGTGCGTTTTTCAAATGGTAGGCATTTTGTGATTTTTTTTTTTTTTTTTGCTACCTGATATAACATAAAATCCTTTCTAAGTAAGAAACTTGATTGAAATTCTTTCCAGATGAACGAGAACTTTAGAGTCATATCAACTAAGATTCAACTCTTTCTCCATGGCCATAAATGTACACTTATAATTCGTTGAATTTTATTTTACTTTTTTGAAATTGTTTTGTTTTGTAACTTATTAAATTATTAATAAAATGTGGTCCAGATTTAGATTGGAAAAATAATGATAGTTTGTTTTTAAGAAACCCCTCAAAAAAAAAAAAAAAAAAATAGAAAACCTTAAATTCGTTGCTAACCTCAGAATTGTCGAGGAAAAAACAATAGAACAATTCGCGGTCCAAAAGGAGAGAAATTTTAGGCAGGGGTAGTACGGGATTAAGTAAATTACAGAACTAGGAAGCTTACTATGAACTATCTGCAATATTACAAAGGATATTCCAACATAATAAAAAATACAAGCTACTTTAGAAATTCATCATAATTTATTTTAAAATCGCTTGAACGGGAATATGTTTTTGAAAGTGAAATATTTTTCTAATATTTCCCGACACCCCCTCACTTTTTGCTCTCAAGCGGAGGTGAGGTTTACCTCTAGAATTTCAAATGGGAAGGGTAGGTAAATTTTCCTTTCAATTTCACTTGATATGCTGAATTTGGTTCATTAGTCCCTGAGAAGTAGAATTACAGATTTAAGAATTTAAGAGCTAGAGTTATTAATCTTAAAAGGAAAGCCCAATGGGCGCTATTCATGGACAATTTAATATAAACTTAATGTTGATTCTATCTCAAAGTTAACTTTGGCTTATTCATAAAGAGGGTTAAAGTTGAAAGTTTAAGGTTGACTTTAAAATTAATAAAATAAAGTCTTCTGTCACTTTTGAGGACGGCAAAACGTACACTCAGAGCATCTGAAATTTGCATGACTTGCCGAAGTATGCCTTGAAAGATTAATAAGTACATATCGTTGACAAATTTTCTTTATGAAGATTTTTTTAAAGCAATCCTACTTCTCTAATGTTAACTTTAGTAAAAGTGGAATTTAAATTGTCCATTAATAGGAATTATTTCAAGGCTAATTTTTCAAATTGAGCCAACTTTTACTAAAGTCGCCTTAAGTGTTTGTTAATGAATAACACCAATTAATTTTATTTTGATAGTTATTTTATTTTTAAATTATTTGGGCTGTCTATTAATTAATTCGAGTGATGATAATTTCCTGATATTATAAAATCGCATTTGGTCATTCTTAATTAGTCATAGCTAAGAATAGAAACCTATGGTTCCTAATTTTCATTTGGAATATTTACTAAGGACAAAGGACCATATCAGTTAATAGACAATATCACTTCTATTTAGCCACAGTAGCCTTTACGACCAGTTGCCATATTTGATGGTGACCAGGATGGACATAGGTGATGTCATCTCATAAGGTGAGAAATAATTATGGGGAATAGCACAGTAAAATCAGAAAGAGGAGTGTAAAACTTATGCAATATTATTTTTATGGTATTATTTTATCAGTCAGAAAGCGGTTTTGGTTTTCTTGATTTATTATTTCTACTTATCAACACTTCTAATAAGTTAGAATTTTTGCAGACATTTTTAAATACTTTTCAGTAAATATTTATTAAATTTTTATGATTTCCTTGTTTATATCTTTTAGAATGTCCTGCTGAAGCCCTTTGTCGACAGTTTCACAATAATCTCAATAACTTCGAAGTAATTTGCAACTAACCCGAAATTTTCTTCCATTAATTCAGAATTAGAAACCAATTCATCTGTAACACTACCATAAGAAGGCATCCTATTTTAAAATTTATCTCAATTAAAAGTTAAAGTCCTATTAAGAAGAAATTCAAAACAAAATTCTATTAACACCGAAGTACTGAAATCAATTACCTAAAGATGTTTTATTTTAAAGAAAAAAAAAACAACTATTAAAATCGATCAATCTAATTAAAACCAACGCAGTCTGGAGGTTTGATTGGTGTGTGATGTTGTACGGTCTAAATTTAAAATTATCTATTGAAATAAAATAAGTTTGACCGAAATCGGTTCAGTAATTTTGAAAAAAAAACAAAAACCGCGAAAATTAGACACTGGACTCTAACACACTTACATGCATAAATCGTTACATATGTGTGCAAAATTTGACCCTATGGGTTCCCAAAAGTCGATCAAAATGGACAAAGGCGAAGTTATTTGGACATTGATCCGCTCATACGCATCGAATTGAAAATCTTGATTTGTGAAATTTCACTTTGAATTGATCGCCGTAATTCAATTTATTTCGTATACTCACTATAGGATTAATTCAACATTCGAGTGGTAATCGGTGCAAGTCCAAACTATATGGAAGTAATTTATTTCCGATAACTGTCGCACCCTATCGCTTTAAACCTTCCAAAAATAGGTCGAATCGAATAGTTCTCAACTGGGTCGTTTTGTCACATGGCGGAAAGTATAACAAATTTCCGCTTACCTACTTTGGTGTAACGAGCTAGTCCGAAGAGCGGATGTTAGACTGGGCACCGAACCCTTCACCCCCGCACTAAAAATACAAATGTGACCGTGCGCGTTTTCTATAGAAAAAAATCGCATTAAATTTGCCATTTAAGGAAAGATTTGCGGCCATTCGGAGAGCGCACCAGAAATTTTTGAGCAGGTAATCCTCTTGATGCTAATTCAATTAGGGCCTCACCAGAGGGTATAAAAGACCGTAGAACATGGAAAATATTTCAAAATCATTTTTAAGTTTTACGCCGCGGCGGATTTAAGCAGAATACAGCGCGTGAATTCGCAGCTGTAGATGTAGAAAAGTGCAATCCTCGGAATTATTTTCGCGTGTCCTTGATACTGTCCTTACGCCTGTGCCTGCAGCACCGTCTTTTGTAGGCAAGGACTCTCGATTTGTGTAACTTCACATGGTTAGTTAGAGTGGCTATTGTGGTAAAGTTTCCAATTGGATACATTTATCCCAATTGTACCAACGGAGACATCCTGGCGTAGATGCTACTCTAAGCAAAGGATTTTCATAAATTGGCGCTTGCTGCAGAGCATCCTGAAGTCTAAGAAAATAATGGGACTGAGAAAGTAAGTGTTTATGCCGGGAACAGTGCTAAGTTGAGCCCATGAACGCCTTCAGAACGAAATTTATCGTCTGAATTGTACGGGAAGTTTCAAGTTACATTCGCAGAGGGATACAGACTTATTGATCTCAGGAAGTATTTTAAAGTATAGAGAACTTGTTGATTCAAGACATGAGATAAAAGGAACCACAAAATGCTGTCTTATTGCATATAAAAAAACTTTTAAGATTAGAACATTAGAACAGAAGAATAAAGCATATTTCATATTATCAATCCATGTGGGAATTATTTGCCTAGTAAATCGAGATTATTGCATTTTGGAAATAACTTACATTCAAAGGTATGTTTAATAAATCCATATTAACACACTATTACCATCCTAATAACGCATACTGAACTCCATTTTAAAGTGTGTATGCTAAGAAAACTTAGTGATTCAGAAATTTTATACAAACAAAAGAAGTTAGTGAAAATGTTTAACCTTAATTAATTTAAAGTAAAGCTACAGATGAAAATCGAACATTGAAAAACGAAAAACCAAGTTCACTTATTAAATTTTAAATGCACTAGATTTACTAAATTGTTTTTATTTTAAGGAAAGTAAATATATTTTTATATTACTCCCGATATCTGAGATTAGAAAAGTAAAGAGTTAACTTAAATTCTTCTTAAAGATAGCTAAACAATCGATTAATTCATCCAGTGTATTTTATTTTATGAAATCGCAAGTATAACTTTAATAATAGTCAACTGTATCAATGTTTTTGTAGTATAAGCTAACCTATTTAAATTTTTGCGTACCTTTCTATTTCATATGAAATATCCAGGAAAAGTTTTTAAAATATTAAAAATATTAACGAAATGCAATCTTTAGTACCCTGCTCTGGTCTTTTATGAGGAATATTCCAAAATGTAGCTAATGCCCATGAGCGTGGCAAAACAATAATGGAATAGATGTTCAGGAGCTTTTCACGATTTCTTTATTTATTTTTTTATGTTTTTTACTTTAGCTCTAGATTGTTAACGTCCCTTAAGAGGGGGTGTCATTTATCCAAAGAGCAACTGCCTTATACTTTGTAAGAATTCCTTTTTATATTTAAGTTTTTTTTCTCCAGTTAATATTGCAAATCTTACGTCGATCTTGTTAATATTTGAGTTTGGAAAATGAACGTGTTGTTGTATTTTTGATGATTTTTAATTCAGGAGAATTAGGTGCCTTAAGAAAAGTACCATTTGAAAAAAAAAATTTATTTTGGATATGCAAACTTATAGTTTTTAGAGTTATCGTGGGAAAACCATTGATGAGGTGTATGAGCTATCAAAATTCTCCAAATACCTAAAATACCTTTAAATAAGAAATGGATAAAGCATTTTCCCGACCTCTATCCTTTTTAGCACTTCGATAATGACATTAACCCTTAAAAAAATTATTTAGCAATAGGCAATTATTTCACTTTTAGAAGAAAATTCCAAGCGAAATCAAAAATTGATTAGATTTTTGTACTTTTCTTATGTTGACAAATTTATCGGTTTTTAATTACATTTTTACACTAAAGACTTAGATGCTAAAATGGCTAAAAAGATTTGTAAGTATTTTGATGGGCAAGTGCCGGGTTTTATATTACCCACAGTTGCACAAGTATTACGAAAGATACTTTTGCCTAAGGCATTTATAGCAAGCTTTGAGGTGTCATATAACATCCTACATGTTTTCTGCGTTAGTCACATGAGTAAACTGAAAAGGAAAGTGAAAATAGAAACACGCATTATAAAAAAGGAAAATCTTCATCAGGTTGGGTCAAGCTTGTTTAGCAACATTAATCCAATTAAATTACTTTGCAACTTAAAAGGTCCTCGAAAGAGGCTTTACCCAAATAAACGGATTAACTGCTAAACTCGCACTAAGGCGTTTTATCTGTAAGCATTCCCGTGTTCCGCTCGAATCGCATAAACAATTTCTTGAAATAATTGAGAAATACTCAAAATTTTCTGAGGCTTGCAATATTACAAAATGAAAGCACCCACCCCCAACAGAAGAAATTTTGAATTGGAGAAAGATTATATCCAATAAACAATTTTGCTCTGTGCATACCGTTCATTTCCCGTGTTCTTCTGGTTCTACTAAAATATCACGAGAAATTTCACCTATGTCAATCATTCGGAGAGTTCCTCCTTTCGCGGTTGTTCGAAAAAGTTATAGGATCACGTTAATTAACTTTTATTTCATAAGGTTACTTGTGGTCAATTTAAAAATTGCAGTGCAGTGAAATGATCACGTAACAGTTCGCATCTTTATCCGTGAAGAACGTTCAATAGTATCGATTTCTTTCAGGTCAGTGTTGGATAGTTTTCGCTGTTATGTGTATTTTATACATGTTTAGGTTCGTACGTGGATGGAATGTGAAAAGTTCATTTACGTCGGTCAATATTTCGATTTAACTTAAGTGAATTTCTCATGAGTGCTCATTTTTCTTTCTTTCAAATCTTAAGTGATTGATAAATACACCAAGACTGTGCACTAAAGTTTCAACTTAAATTCAATACATTTCCTTTAGAGAACAGATGTGTAGTAAAAAACTAAATATTCTTTTCAAAATTTCGATATTTTCAAAACTTCACAGCTTATTACATTTTACAGAAAAAATTCTAGTAACAATCTTTAAAATTAACATTATTAAATTTTTTTATGATCTGAAGAAAAAGCAAGAGCCATGATCAAAAATGCAATGAAGATTATTAGAAAATGTTTTATGTGGGTATGAGTTAATTTAAAAATGGAATTATAGTGATCGCTAAAACTACTCAACAGACTACTACATAACTATTAAAGTTTCAAAACTAAATCTTCTCCGATATAGCAACAGATTTCTGATAGTATTCCTTCTTAAGTTGAAGGGAAGATTGACCTTCTTAAACTAACTTTATAAGAAATATCATTACTGAGAGAAAAAATTGGTAAAATCAAACGTAAACTTTGTTCGACAAGGAAATTGGTACTTTTAAACAAGTGAGCGAACTCGAAATGGGACATTTAGAAATTCAAAGAAAGGTTTTGGTCCGATGGCTCATGCTTCCGTTTAGGTTTTCTGTTTATTCGGTTTGGTTGGTTTCTAGAAGAGATGCTATTACTTTAATTTTAGTCCTTACAGTGGATTGGTAAATGTATAATGAATAATACGGTTGACAACTGTTTAGTCACCATAGGTGTTTCCCGTAAACTCGTTTTGATTATTTGATTCAAGTTTAAAAGACCAAAGATTTTAAATGCTTCGAATTATGTTAATGAAAATTTGTGATATTTTAAGAGGATCAATAAGGGAACACTTTCTGTTTTAATGTTGATGTTCAAATTGGGATTCCCATCTTGGTTCCTAGTAAGGTTGTGTTTTACAGACAAGTTTTACTTACCAAGCTAACATTTCATTTCATTTTATTTGCGAAATTTTATTAGTGTAGAAATATTTATTCGAAAAAATAATTAATAAAATCGTTTTATTTGTATTTTACTAATAATAAGTAATGCAATGTTTGCAAGTGTAAAAATAAACAAAATTTAAAAACTTGCTTTAAAGGGTTTCATACCCTTTGATAGAATTTTATTTTCTATACTTTTCACAAAATTATATTTTTGACACTGTCGGAACGATTACTCAGCCAATTTTCAATACTTTTTAATCAATGTTTTTTAAAATTTTTATAATCTCTTTCTCTTCAAATTGTCGTTCAATTGGTTGTAAATTTCTTTTTTATAAAAAACTAAACATGAAATTTTTTGTCAAAAATCATATATTGAACTTTGGGATACCATGATTGTTTTATTTAAAAAAAAAATCCCCTCGACAGTTTGTAACTACGATGTTACTTTACAAAACGTAAGTTAGTTAGTTAGTTAGACGTTAGTTTTACTTTTTGCAAATTCGATTATTTTTGCGGAAGTTATGAAGCAGACAAAGGAGTGCCATGTTTTCTATCGGGGTTCTAACTCACTGCATAAAACATGGACTTATATTGGGAAAAAAAACATTGCTTATTATTTTTTCTCATAGCTTAAAAATCAATTAACAATGCCTAACCAACAATTTCATTTATTTTCCACAAAACAACTTTAAAAATAATTTTTCTAATTCATCAACTTGCAGATGCGTGCAGCGGTATGTAACCCTTTCAGTTTAAATTTTGTTTTCTTTAATTTTATAATTTTATATCAAAAAGTATCATTCGGTGCTTTTTCTGCTTTCTGATTTTTTTTTGGATCTAATTTGACTTGACTGATCTGTTTTATTGATTCAAATGCAGTCCTTTATTACTTGAATAACTTTTTACTTTAAAGAGAATTTGGGTCTTTCATAAGAACGTGACTGTGACAAAGATACCACCATCTTATTAAAGGAATATAATAAAAATATATTTGGAATTCTAGTAAAAAATACGTCGTCTTATTCAAGCGAGATTTTGTTGTTAATCAAACTGGAATATAATAATTTAATTTAAAACTTTATAATTCATCATTATCTTATTAGTACTATACAAATATTTATATAGATCCAAGACTGTAAGTTTTGTTCGTTTAATTTCTGAACTAATATGTAAAAAAAACTTATTAAATACATGACACAAAAAAAGTGCAAAACCCAAACATAAAAGTGAATTATAATTCAAAAATTCAAAGTGAAAAATTCGAACGAGTCAAATAAAAGTTTTAAAAGTTTAAAAGTTGGGTAAATCATTAGCAATCATTCAAAATTATATCCGATTTTCCTAATTTACGCGGACATTTGCGATCAATAAGCATTGAGTATGCCTTTATTAAAAATAGATATTTTTTTTATTTTTATTTTTTTTTAGCTTTGTTAAGGTTATTAATAACTTCTAAAGGACTTGAGAAAATACCGTCATTTGCGTCCTCGTTTGAAAGAATTTTGCTAATTAATGAGAAGTTAATTTGATTATGGCGCTCTTTTAAAGAACGTTGATTGAAATACTCAACTTAAATCAATCTACGATTAAATCTAGTAGAAATTCTGTAAAATTGAGAAGACAAAGAATGAATTAAGTTATACTTTTTTTTAGATATATGCAAAGATTTAGATTTTATACAAAATGTATTTATTTAAAAAGGCAAAGTGCGTACGTTAAGTATTTGTACCTTTCGCAATATTTTAAATTTTCTCTTCTTTGTTGTTTTTTTTTTTACGATTGAATAGGCGCTATAGAACTACGACCGATTTTAAGTTTCTAAAATACAACTTTTTCATTAATTTGCACATCATAAAAAATCAAATTGTGTGAACTATAATTAAATTCCTTATATTTACCAGTAAGCTTTATTTATATATTTTCTTTGAAAAACCTTCGTATTTTATGAACCGTATCCACTAATCAAGTTCATCTAAAACCGAGATATTACTTCCTTACGTTTAGAATCGAAGGAAGAAAACTAAGGAGCACTGGCACTTTGGCCTAGTAGTGGACATCAACTATACGTACATGTGTCATTGAAGGGATCTAGGGGACTGTATTTATTTCTACCATGGGAGTTAAACAGAATTTGTCAGGCATAAAAAGCAGTAGTATGCATACGTACACTACTTAATGTATGTAAATGAGTAATGAAGCCTTAACGCATATGTCGCGAGTGAGTTCTTCATCAGATATACCTTTTAGATCTCAAAAAAAGCTCCAAAGGCAGGTAAAAACGCACGGGAGGAGTATGCAGACACACATTCATTATCGTCTTACAAGCAAATAATGGGAACATTGAAATAAAATGTTCTTGAGTAAGTTACTTCTGGCATACTTAAACTATTAAAACTTTTCTCTATAGAATTCGATTTATCCTATGGAATGAGACCGATATGGTTGGTGGACCAATTTCATAAGTTTTTGCCCAATGCCCTTTATCGACGATTTAAAAGAGTCTATAAGCCTTTATTACTGCATTTAAATGGAATAAGAAATACTTTTATGTAATATTAATTAATTCAAGTCAGATAAATTATCCTGCTATTGGCTAACTACGACCAAGTAAATCAGTACACGTAGGCTTTTCTTTTATACCATAGCTTAATTATCTTTTTGCTCTTTTTCCTTGCGAAATTATACTTACGATTTTAGAATAAAATACTATGCCCATTTTTCTGAGCCTTGGGTAATTTTTTGGAAATTTCTAGCATTTAAAAGACTTACCCTTGTGTCTAGAAAATCTTTTAATCCTCTTCTGAAGCCCTATTTGTAGCCATGCCTCATTGCTGGTCTTAAGGGATAAACCTTCGTAAAGAACATACAGTTCTTTAATCAATTACTAATTTGTTTGGCTTAAATTTAAAATCATCCATGAGTTAATTTTATCTTTAACATTTTTTATTAAATGCTTATACAAATTTCGTACTATTTTTTCTATAAAATTGAAGAAATATCTAAAAACCAGGACAATTGGATGGATGGATGGTTTCACCCTTAAAATTGTAGTAGTTTAAAACGAAATGGTTCAAATTTAATAATCTAATCGCTTTTCTATATGTTATGAAATCGTTTCAAATGCTATAGAGGAGTTTCAATAGCATCGGAACTTTTGCAGTCTTCTGGACTAAAAGAAAAACTTTCTGGAAGAAACTCCCCAACCTTAGGCATGAAATCAGAAATCTAATTGATAGGTTCGGAAAACTATTCTGTGTGAAATGGATTTCATAAGGCAGTTAGAGTTTTTCTAAATATTTTAGCGAATATCTAAGGGCAACAACAAAACCAGTCGTGGAGGAATTTAAGTAATTATTCCAAGCTGCTTTTCTTTCGTCTCAAGGGTTCACATTGAGTGGCAACAAAAGACCTATCATAAGACTGCGTTGTCCTTTTCGAAACAAAGGGTTCAAAATTGTTTTTTCCTCGAATCGCTGAGTTGACTGAATACGGTCGTGGGTGTGAAACTGGAATCGGATGCTTGTAAATAAGGCCGCTTCCCTCGCCGGCTCAACCTCGGCTGCACCTCGTAATTTGTTGACAGCGCGACCCTTTCTTAAGTCTTGCGTTTTTATTTTCAGATATTTGCTCGAGTGGTGAATAGCCTTCCAACTGCTTTAACTTTTCCATCCATTGAAAGGGCGAAAGGGAGGAAATCAAACACTTGAGAGCAGACTGAAATCATCTTTTGTTCAGCGAAGGTGAAGAGGAAGTTGTCATCTTTTCAATAGGAAGCAACAATGGCTAACGAGAGAAAGGATTCTGCGGGGGTAAGTAGAAAACAGCAAATTCAACAAAAGCCGGCCTCATTACGTCTCCCGATTTCATATGCACATGTGCTCGTTATGGTGTCACGAGCGATGTCTTATGCTTTTCACGGAGCATAAGTGGCTTCCTTACTACCTTACGAACAAATTGGATACGAAAAATACTTGAAAGGACGGAATATGCCGCTCCGCACCCGCAGCTGTTTATTTCGAAAATGAGGACTAATCGCTTCTCCAACATCCTCCCACATAGGTAGGCGTTCAGATCGACGCCCCGACACCCACGCCCGATAAAGGACATTATGACGACGGCCCCTTGGGAATGGTAGTTCCTTTGAACCTGCCCCAGCCTCTCACCTTGGAGGAAAAGAAATTTCTGCTTGCCGTGGAACGAGGAGACTTGGCGAACGTCAGAAGGTAAATTTCAATTTTTTGCCTTTTTTCAAATTTCCACCCGGGAGGCGGTCGCTTATAAAATTCATCGAAGCCGGGTGGGCACAAGTGTCGGAAAAGTTGAATTTTTCAATTTTCTCATAACAATTTAAAGGCTGCTGTCGTAAATTTAATTATACCCGGAATGACTTTTTTATATAGAATATTCCCGCAGAAAGGCTTGGACGAATCCTTCAAATTAAAGTGCGTAAAAGAATTCGCGTCACGCTCCCTTAGTCACTTACAAATCACAGAAGTACGTTGAGAAGACTTTGTAATTCTTTACGTGAACGAAGTTCCTCCATCTTTAGGGCACGGCTTTGATCAATAACGCTATATTTCTAGTTATAATTTCTAGTGGCCACTCAACCTAATGACACTAAATGACTTTGTCACTGATAAACTCTTTGCTTCGATAAAAGCATACACGTCTGCGCATGGAGGTCTTACATTGGGGAACGCACCATTCAGGCATTCTGAAGATGTAACGTCCACGTCGGATATTAAGAAAGTTTGATAAGCGATTTTGGTAGAATATAACTTTTTATATAGTTCTGGAATTTCTATACTTTTATGGAGAAATATTATCGCCAATGAGTATCTGCAGATTTTTGATGCTATTCCACAGATTCTATCAAATCTGATTCTACTTTTATGTATAGTTAGTCCATTGGACAGGTTACAGAATAGACTACATTTTAGGCTTTCGAAAATTATTATCACTTCTTATAGTTATAGGAAAAATGGTTAAATTTAGAGTTTTTTTTTTAGATTAGATGTTCAATATGGCCTCCTTCTTGCACCTTTCAGTGATACCTTTAAGCTTAGGGTTCTTTCCAATCTGGACGGACAAATACAAATTTTTATCTGTAGTTAACTGATTTTATATTTTATATCTTGACTTAGGGTCAGTAGCGTCGTCGTGTATGAGTTAGTTCACCCTCAAGGGAGTCACGTAAAAATTCTAAATAATTATTACACCCCGTATAATACATAAAAAGATAAATCGTGTTCTAGTATTAACCTTATACCTTATTTAAAATCTGAGACTATAAATTAATGTTAATAGACTCGTACCTATGACATCGTAGAATATGAGTTTATCAGTTTTCTGGAAGTTTTGGATAGCTATCTTCTTATATATTATACTTTTACACTAAGGGATCAGAGCGGTTTTGTACCTGTATAAAGGTAACTACACAACGAAACACCATAAATGAGGACGTATTTGAAACTTGGGAACATGGGTCATCCCCGATTCACATTATTTCACGTTTTATAACTTTGCAATTAAATAAAAACCTAAATAAAGTTTTAAAACTTTTCATCAAATTGAAATTCTCAAGCCAAGGGTAGTACAAACTCAAAATTAGCATTGCAATAGCACGTGTCAAGAAGCTACTAACGTGACATTGCTAACAAATTATGTTTACGATTCCTGAGCAGATTCATGAATTTATATTACAACAGATACACTTATATAAATTATTTTTTACAATACAATCAACAACGTGAAATTACTTTTAAGGCCTTTTTGTATAAACGAATATTTTTGATACTTTTTCTTAGAGTCTATTAAAAACGTACAATCCTACTTCCGTCGTTTATTTGAATTCAGACATCCTATCACGTCATATAAAGCTAAATTTAATAAATTCGTTATCGTTGCAAAATGCGAAGGATTCTCATGGGTCCACTAGTAGAAAGGTAAAAATTGTTCATTGTGTAGACCTTGAAAACGGTTCAAACGGTTCAAAAGTAAATTCTCGTTGAAGCCTTTGAAAATATAAGCCCAGATTGCAAAATACTCTATAAAGGCTGAGAGAGCCTTTCTTGAGTTCAATAACCTGAATCAATTCAAGTTTTGGAGAAGATTTAAATTAGAAAATGGAGAACTTGTCTTCATTTACGGTGTAAAGTGTAGTCCAATGAAAACTCCTTCATAAAGATAAAGTGGCAGCTTTCTTTTGGATTCTTACAATTATAAGTTTTATAGTTTCATTTTTTTATAACAAGGATTTGCACTGCTGTATCCTCAAATTTTTAAAAACCTAATATAACCAAAGTTGGGTATAGTGCTCTGTTTCAGGTTTTCCATTACTTTTAATTGTCTGGAAACAACCATTGAATGACTGATAATGAACCTGCCACTGAGCATTTAGTGGTACTAAAAGTGAGATCACACTACCATTAAATTTTAGTGATTGTGGTTTACCCATTTCATTGGCATTATAGAAGTTTGTTTGATTTGGAAATGTTTACTTTAAGTAAAAGGACATGGGATTTTGACGATACATTTTTTAAAAATTAAAGTGACGCAAATAGCCATTTTTTCAAGTAGGTACAGAAAAATATATTTCAGATTTTCTATAATTTATCAATTAACGTTAATTAGAAACCCGTAGATTGCATTGTTACCCGACTGCAAAGGCAGGGTTATCTCTTTCGTGCGTGTCTAGGTATGTATGTGGGATTCTTTATTCCCTCGTAACATCCAAACGGCTGGACGGATTTTAATAAATGAAGTGTCATTAGATTCGTCTTAATCTCGAGAATGACATAGGATGTATAAAGTGTCAAGGAATGTAATACGGAGGGTCAAAGTTTAAAGAAAATTGCTTCCTGAGAAATGAAATATAAAACAATGCATACTACCTACAAGCTAGCCAAAGTTCTGTAGAAATTAAAAAAAATTGCCGTAGGAGGTCCTGAGACGTCTCTCTTGATCCACGCAACAGCACAAAATCTTTTCAGTTCGGTTTTTACGCAGTCGAGTTTTTTGATGTTTTTTATATCTGAGTTATTGGACTATGCAGTCTCGATGGAATTTTACTCTTAATTATTAGTACTAAACGTTAATTGGTAATAAAAAATGACCAGTTAATTACTAAATCATTTCGGGGCTATGCAGTTTCGCTTTCACGAGCATTAAAAGCGTTTGAAAATTTACAGGATTGCATTAATACCGACGCTACTTATTTCACATTGTACTTGATTTGCGCTACCACTGTAATGCCAATGGAATTGATAAACCACTATCACTAAAAATACAGTGCTAGTGGAGATTAAGTCATTAGTGCTAAGTCTTGCTGCATTGAATTATCAATGCACTGGTTTTCAGATTCGAATTTCGAACACATGCACCTTTTTATGTATTTTCATTCTGAAGAAAAAAAATGGTGTCTTATAATTTATAAACTTTCACGAGTATGTCCTTTAATCAACCATCAAGATTCCCTTTGTTCTCGAAATGTGTGCTTGTGATGCTTTATAAATATTTAGGCTAAGAGTATGAAATCTGACGTTGAACTTCCATATACAAAAATATCTTAAAAATACATTTCGTTTTTCTTTGTGTTTATGGATCAACGTCGAAAGTGGCTTTCAACATTTTTCTAAAGACCGAATTGTGCCAAAAGCATAAAACTTTGCGATATGCTCACATTTGGGTTAAATAAACTGAGGCCGGGCGGCATTGCTTTAAAATATTTTTGCGCAACGCTTTTTACAAAAAAAGAAAGGCTATGCTTTTGGATTCTTTCATTTTGAGAGTGAAAGTCGACCTCCGTTTTATTGCTGTTGAAAAATTGCCATTGAAAGTGGTTCACATTTATCAGCCAAAACAGGAAATGATACGTGGATTTAGCTCCCGAGACTCAAAACTTCGGGCCAATGTCACATGACCTGCTTAGTTCTAGAGGGTGGTAAAACGTGTCAGCCATAAAACTGACATTTTTTATGATTAAAACCCCAGCGTTGTTCTTATCCTCCTCGGAAAGCCCGAAAAAACCAAAAATGAATTATTATGCAGGCATAGCCTGACGCAGCAGTCCTGAGGGAATGGCGCTCAGCCCGGTCTTATCAGCCGCGTGATTTTCAATGGCGGGAATTAAGTCGCATTCAATATTTCAGAATACTCCAGAAGGCCCATCGCAAGCGGCACATCAACATCAACTGCATGGATCCCCTGGGTCGTGGGGCTCTGACACTCGCCATCGATAGCGAGAACCTGGAGATGGTGGAGCTGCTCATCATCATGGGGGTGGATACGAGGGACGCCCTCTTGCAGTCCATCAACGCCGAGTTCGTGGAAGCTGTTGAATTATTACTGGAGCATGAAGAATTGATTCACACCGAGGGGGAGCCATACGTGAGTTTTGAAAAACTTTATCCACTCTGTCAGCCCTAGCGCGGAATATTCCTCTCATACAGGCGAAATTTAACTTTGCAGAGTTGGCAGAAAGTTGACATAAACACGGCCGTATTCGCCCCTGATATAACCCCACTGATCCTGGCTGCTCATAAGAACAACTATGAGATTTTGAAGATTTTGTTGGATCGAGGTGCTGCCGTGCCAACCCCCCACGATATTCGGTGATTGCCTTTGGGATATTTTGTTTTTAATTTCGTAACGTTTTCTGTTGGATTGCTACAGGTGTGGCTGCGAGGACTGTCTACGACTCAGTTCGGAGGACGCCCTCAGGTTGTCGTTATCCCGCGTCAATATGTATAGAGCACTCGCGAGCCCTTCCCTTATTTCCTTGACTTCGAATGACCCTCTTCTGACAACGTTTGAATTGTCTTGGGAGTTGAGGAACTTGGCTTTCACGGAACAGGTATGCTTCCCTATGCACAGGTACATGGCATTATGCCTAATCTTAACGATCTATTCTTCTCCTTAAATTCGTGTATTTCGAAAGATGAGGAGCTGAACATTTAAAATCAGAAGAGTTATAAAGTAGAGTTTGTGTTTGTTGGGAGTTTTGCATAATACTTTTAAATCGGCTTATTACTAAAACTCCAACTTCTTTAATTGGTCTTTTTTTTAAAAATGCTTTAACTCTTTGTCTACCATTCTCATGCATTGCATGTCCACAGGTGCAAAAGTCAAAGATGCTGAAGTGTAAAAGAATTAATAATTTTACTCCTACCCACAAATTAAAACGTATTAAGGTTTATGTTCAGGGCTACAAAGACTGCAACTTAATTCAAGTTTTCCTGTCGAAAAATTCGAAATCTACGGAATCCGATTTTTAGGGATTTTATGGATTTACAATGATTTTTCAAATCGTTATCAGCAATAGGTAGATTTTGTAAATCCACCTATACCTGAATATTCCAACTTTTGAACTACGTGGAAATTTACTTAAGTAAATCTCCATCGATTGTGGTTATGTAAAATTGTAGGTCGTATTTCTTCATCAATAGAAGAGACATAAAAATACTATGAGTCTACATCTCGATCTAGTTCGCAGATGGATCATAATGGTTCAGTAATTTTAAAGTTGTGGGTTTTCGAAATTTAAAAAAAAAAAATTATTTGTTCCGAAATCGATCTATCCTAGTGATGCTGCCTAGTGTGTGTTTATTAATTCGTTAGAGTTACTAAAAATCATTATTAAAACTATGTGAAAATTATTTGTATAATTTAAATACTCAATACGTATCATTAGATCTCTGCGTAGAATTCAAAAAGAAAGTGGCTCAACTTACGGATCACGAAAAATCTAGACTTATATAAATCCAGGTATTAGGAAAATATATAAAAATTCTTTTATTTTTCGTAAAATGCTTTTATAAATAAAGTTAGAGGGTTATAAGAAAGTGGCCTGGTATCATCACCGTAGCATTAAAGAACGAAATATTAAAATTTGTCTATTTATGGGAGTTAGGTATCTCATACTATAAAAGGTTCAATAAGGACACATGCAGACATCAAGCCTAAACCCACTTTTCTGTACGCTTTGAGGGACATCAAAATTACGATCTGCGGGTAGGCAGGATTGTTTAGTCCGATTTTACTTTATTTTTATATATGAAAAGAATATTCTATACAAAAAAAAATTGATACAAAATATACTAAACAAATTTTAGTGAGTTTAAGAAAATAAGTAAGCTATGAAGTAATATTTTCTAAAATTAATTTCATCTGAACTTCAAATTTTGTGTCTGTAATAAAATTATTTTATGTTTCCACAAGTTATTTTATTATTGATTATTAAGTATGTTAAATTAATAGAAAATTAAATAAATTAATCAAAGTCAGTAAAAGTGGGTTTTTCTTAATCACAATTTTCAGAAAAAAACAAATAATTTTTTAAACAATATAAAAATTCGAGTACATATTCTCGTATTAAGAAATTTCCATTTGTTTTAAATGAAATAAAAAGGAAATTGTTACTAAATTTACTAATAAATATAATTAATTATATATTGAAAGAATATAAATAAAAAATGCATGTAATCAAAAGTTTAAGTTTTTCCTTTTTTCAAAATAACTCTATAAAGTAGTAGAGTTCTGGCTCTGGTTTTGAAATTAAACGTGTATGTTAGTTCCAAATGTTTATGACCATATCTTGACAAATTCCGAATTAATATTTTTTTCTAATATCTCTTTAAATCTAAGAAAAATCAATTTTGTGTAAATTAGACTATTGCGTATTTCTTTGAGACGGTTTTAACTGACTGTCCAGTCTTGAAGGTAAAATCCTTAAATTGCATGTCGTTAGGTATAAACTTTGAATGGATCAAAATGCAAAGGGTAAAAATACTTTTTAAAGGGCATTTTGTGACAATAACTTTGGATATAATCAATTTACACAAATGAATTTTAAAATAAATATAATTTTGCTACTCCTAACTTACATGTGCATCTGTAGCATCTGCATCTACTGGGCATAGGTTAAAAATTGCAAAGAGCCCATTACGTAAAATGATGTTTGTGGTAATGAGAGAAGAAATTAAAAGTCTGAAAAAATTTCTAGTTTTTATGGATTGTATAACTAAGAACTATTATGACCCGTAAAATTGTTTTTTTGGCTTTTTTTTATAATTTTTCCGTCAGGAATGCAAGGCGGAGTACATGGAGCTGAGACGACAGTGCCAACGGTTTGCAGTGGACTTGCTGGATCAGACGAGAAACTCGGAGGAGTTGGCCATTATATTAAATTACGATCCTGAATTGCCGCCTTACGAGCAAGGTGACCGCATGAATTTGGCTCGGCTAGAGCTGGCCATTAAATATAAGCAGAAAAAGGTAATTCCTGTGAGAGATAACATGGGCCAAAATGGCGAATGCAGGGTTGCGTTCTTTCTTATAGTTTGTGTCCCACCCGAACATTCAACAGCTTTTGGCTTCAATATGGTACGAAGGCGTTCCCGGCTTCCGGAGAAAAACAACTGGGGAAAAGTTACTAACCATAATGAAAGTGGCAGTTCTATTTCCCGTCTATTGCCTCATCTACATGCTAGTGCCCAACTGCAACACCGGCAAACTAATGCGGAAGCCATTTATGAAGTTCCTGATCCATGCATCGTCCTATCTTTTCTTTCTTTGTAAGACAAATTTTTCGAGCGGAAGACTGCACGAAGAGCGATCCTGACTTCTTCTCTTTGCAGTCATCCTCATTTTGGTGTCACAGCGAGCCGAGGACAATGTGATACGGATGTTTGGCACGGAGAATATGAACCGTCTTCTAAATGAAAGAATGCAAAGGCAACGTGGCAATGGGCCTACCGTCCTGGAAATGGTCGTTGTTTTTTATGTTGTTGGATTCATTTGGGAGGAGGTGCAGGAAATTTACACTATAGGAATAAAGGACTATTTGAGGAATATGTGGAACTTCATTGATTTCACGAGGAATATGCTCTATATTAGTGTAGGCTGCTTGAGGTAAGTTATTTCCGCACCCACTTTTAGGACTTATGTCATCTTGGAAGGGAAATTTGATGAGTTCCGTGATATGATTCATAACCCCATAAATGTCTCCTAGCTTAGGTTCGTTATTTCAAGAGGAGGCTTAGCAAGGATATGTGCACAAAGATTTAATTAATTAGTGGCTTTTATGATGGATTGTTAATACTGTGACAAGGTTATATCAAGATTATGTCTTTGTCTGTTGATTAACTGAAAATTATTTAACAACGTTATTAAGCTCATAAATCAGTATAACTAACTAATGTGTCTTGAAACAGTATTGTTAATTAAATCTTTTACTAATTATTCCCCTATATAATTCAAGGGATTGAGAAAAATAATTTCTAAATAAATTTCAATTTTTTATGGAGGGTAAGGATTCTAGATTTTATGACCTATCAATGTCAAGGTTTGCTTTCTGGATGTTTTACAAAATCTCGAATTCAGATATCGGGTCGTAACCTGATAGGCCTATGTACAATTTGCAGAGCATATGATATTTATGTATTGAAAAGTAAAAGAGTATTTATTTTTATTTTTGTGTTTTTTTGCTATCACAAATTATCTCCTTAATTTTATCAAATGCTCCTTGCATAAAACCAATACTAAATTATTTGCGTGCACTATTTCGTTTCGTGAACTCTTTTTCTCTAATCATGAACATATAAAGTACTCTCAGTTGGACCTCTACTAGTGACATTCGTTTTATAATCGGTTTACAGTCTGGACAGACTTGCTCCCTTGCAGAGTTCATTCCATTGGGAATTTCTATGAATGTTTTATACTTTGTTGTCTTTGGGCGAAGATTTTTATTTATAGCCTATATGAAATCCCACAACGCCGTTTTAATAAGACTAATTTGACAATCGTTCAGGTATTTGCATTTAATAACGTTTTAATTTGATGCACATATACTCGTAAGTTATCCTTTTAGTGGTACACGAACAATAGCATATTTTTTTCCCTAAATTGCTGATATGAAAAAAGGACATTTAAAAATTATTGGGTCTTGGAGTTCTAAGACAGCTTTAGAGGAATATGGTGCTCATGAAATATTTTTAAGGGTAAATGAAAGACTTGATTCTACCTTGTATGATAAATACAAGGATGGGTTCCGATTAAGATGTTCCAGTACAGAAGTAATGTCGCGTCCTATAAGCATTTTTAATTATTCCTCATTTCTCTGCACTTTCCATTCCCGTGAAATAAGTTATTAAAGTTCCCTTTTATAGTGACGTCAAGGTAGAGGGAATCTATAAAAAGCATAGCTTCTTGATAGTTAAGTGATGATGGGATCTTTTGCATTTGACTTAGACAAACCTAAGGATATCCGAATAGTTTCATATGAATGATAGCATTGTTTAAGTTGATGGCCACAGTTACAAGATTATCATCATGAAAATTCTTGTGAAAAATGTCGTATTCTTTGAAACCCCCAATATGATTTTCACACCGTGCTAAGATCTTCAGCGTTTTTGTTTATTAGTAGGAGGCCATCCTAATTTCGTGTGGCAGTAATTTTGAATACGCTGTTTTTAATTTTAAAAGATCTCTTTATATATTTACACTATTTTGTATATTTTTGGTGTGCTTAGAACGTTTGAACTTCTTAAATTGTTTTAATATATCTTAAAAGATTTAGGCAGCATTAACTAGGAAACGGCTCTAATTGTTGTGCTGGAAATTATGGTATACCTAATTTCTCGAAAATAATTCTAGGTAATAGAAAAAATCCCATCAAAATCCATTAAATGGTTCTGTTGTCCGCAAACTTTGTCACTAGACGAAGCATATAGAATATGTTTCTTCAACTCACAGATAAATGTAGATTTTGACAGATATCACTCATCTATCTGTTTTGGATGCTTTGGACAACTTTGGAAAAACCATTGCATAATGTACAAACTCATGCAGTAGTTTGAATGAAAACTTGTGCCTTAAGACCAAGCATTAAAGCAAAATAAATTATATTTAAGAAAATTTAGTATCTTTTGAATTAATAACATTTCTCGAAAAGTTCGATAGTGTTCAAATCGAAAATCTTTCCTATGGGGTAGATATGGGTGTTTGAATTTTAAATTCATATTTGTATTCATTTGAATTTCTCATAACTTTGGAAAAGCGGCAAATAGTTTCAATTTCACATTTTGTAATGCTACTTTTCTGGAGAATCTGGCGTAATGTAATAAAACAACCCGTAAATTTGGATTTAAGATATATCGATTATGTCTATTTTTATTTCATTATGAAAAAAATTCATAGATCTGTATTCTTCCAAAATTTTGGTATAAGAAATGCTTTTGTTTTCAGACTCATTATTTTAGGTTTTCGTACGAATCATATTTCTTTTTCTACACGATTCGGTTGATTAAAGTAACAAAAATTCTTTAATTTAACACGATTTGTTGTATTTTGTTTTTACATATTTTGGCTTGTTCATCCAAATTATAATAAAAACTTTTCTTTGCAAATCCAAACAAAAATAAAAGATGCTAATGTGAATTTTTATATGAATTATTGTTTTTTCTTCCTGATTTCTTATGTGTGGAACAAATCTTTATTTTTTTGGAGATACAGGGTACCTTTTTACAGGACTTTTTTTAAACACTACCGGTCTATTTTCTGAGAACAGAATTGGGTATATATAAAAAGTGTATGCTATTTTTCACTTTAAATTTTATGTTCTACCTGTGAATTCTGAAAATATTGCTTTTTTGGCACAAAGTTTGCTAATTTTAACAATTTTCAGAGTATTTGCTTACATTCAACAAGTTACGGAGATACAGCGAGATCCAAGGACTGCGTATATACCCCGAGAACAGTGGCAGCCCTTCGATCCACAGCTCATTGCAGAAGGATTATTTGCCGCTGCCAACATATTCTCAGCTTTGAAACTGGTCCATTTGTTTTCGATTAATCCGCATCTGGGTCCGCTTCAGATCTCCTTGGGTCGCATGGTCATTGACATAGTGAAATTCTTCTTTATTTACTCATTGGTTTTGTTTGCTTTCGCGTGTGGCTTGAATCAGTTGCTCTGGTATTTTGCAGATCTAGAAAAGGATAAGTGCTACGTTCTACCTGGCGGGGAAGCGGATTGGGCAGGGAATGCGGATGCTTGTATGAAATGGCGTAGATTCGGAAAGTGCGTTTTAAATTGTTTTTTCTTATTTGGTGACGCTTTATTTCAAAGAAATTTGTATTTCACAGCTTGTTTGAATCTTCTCAGTCACTATTCTGGGCCAGTTTTGGAATGGTCGGTCTTGAGAATTTTGAACTTGAAGGCATCAAGTCGTACACCAGATTCTGGGGACTACTAATGTTTGGTTCGTACAGCGTAATTAATGTAATAGTGTTGCTGAATCTGCTCATCGCTATGATGTCTAATTCTTACGCCATGATCGATGTAAGTTCTATAATTGAATACATTCAAACTAATGAATGAACTGTTTTGCAAATATTTCAGGAACATTCAGACACTGAGTGGAAATTCGCTAGAACTAAACTTTGGATGAGCTACTTTGAGGATACTGCCACCTTACCTCCGCCATTTAACGTCATGCCGTCAGTTAAGTGGCTAATTCGCATATTCAGAAAGTCCAGCAAGGAGATTTCGCGTAAACGTTCACTAGTAAGTAATTTTTCACTGAGAATTTTCTAGCACACAGTCTTTGGTTTTTCTGAGAATGTAGGACATTTGTGTTATTATTTCTCGTATGTCAGTTTTTTTAAGCTATAGATGAAAATATTGACGATGAAATAGTTACTACTATTAATTCAATATTCTTAAATTTCTTCAAGAAAGTTAAATTCATAACTAGGCGCTTTCAATTATAAACTTAAGGTATTAATTTTTCCTATATTGCAGTCATGCAATTTTTTTTTATAAATATTAGGGGTAGTGTAATTAAAATGTATATCATCGTTTTTAGTAAAAACTAACACCTACGAAATCTCGATTTATTTGAAGAACGATTTCAGGTCAATACTTTAAAATAATAAAGCTAATTACTTTTATTATACATTTAGACTGAGTATTGTCAAAATAGGAGTAGTAGTAAAATAAGAACCCTTGACTCTTTTATATGCCTTTCATGTAATTACGCTAAGAGGGAATGTTTTGTGTTTATTGAACTTTGCGGGAAAATGATTGAACTTTTATCATTACCAGTAGTATGAATTTTTAACGGCCTTCAAAAAGTCCAACAAAACGTCTGTATTTTTTTACATTTTGTGGTTAAAATACACGGTTCGGCAATATCCATTTGATTTAATTTGTATATAAATTTGATAATAGAGGCGGCATTATTTTTAACACTATTTTAAGGAATTTTTATTGTAAGATTATGGTGCGTTGTTAAATTTTATTATAGAAAAGAATGAAGCAAAGCGAGAACATCTACCAGAATATCATGCGTGCTCTAGTTTGGCGTTATATAGCTGCACAGCATCGTAAAATGGATGAGTCTCCAGTCACTGAGGATGATATCAACGAGGTAAAGACTGAAATTTCAGCCATGAGATATGAATTGATGGAAATATTTGGGCGTAATGGAATGGACGTGTCAAGTGCTTCGAAGAAAGAGAAACGTAGGCCAACACCCTTTGTTTACTTTGCTAGTAGATATTGAATTTTTCGCTTTGTAGCCGTACGTGCAAAGCGTACGAAAATTTGGGAGCGGAGATTGATGCGGGACTTTCACGTTGCACCTGTTCCAATTGATTCGGAAAATCAAGAGAATGAAAATGGGAATGAGCCTCGATATCCTTCTCCACCACCACCACCTCCTCCAGATGAAGATCCGAAAACAAAATTCAGGCGAATTGCTCGTCAGGTTGCTAATGATTCCGTTGCTCACAAATGGACTGAAGTTATTCGAGGGGTCACGAAAAACTCGCAAATTGGCAAATGCCATAGCAAAGATAGCGTTAGAAATCAGCAGAATTTATTGAAAGCAATAGAAGAGGCAAAAAGGTATGGTAACTTGATTGAAACCTTTTTTCTTTTAAAACCAAATCTCTCGCAGGCTAGTACTAATTAGTCCCCCACCTCGGTCTGCCTCTCCGGTTGAATTTATTGACAACACATCATCGTCTTTAATTGAATTGCTGACCCAAATAAGTGCCGAGGTTGGTGGCAACAGCCAGCTGAACAAAACGATAAACACATTAAAAACAAATGTAAAGCAACCATCGGCCCAAGTGCCTCAAAAGCTACAGGTTCAACCAAAGGCACCGACACTACAAACGGCACAGAAACAACCAAAACCTTTGCAACATTCCAAGCAGCCATCATCCCCTACGTCTTCCAAAAGAGTAGTTAAATCGTCAGAGCTCTCGGGGAATAAATCCCCAATTTCAGATAATCATCGACCAATATCCCCACCTCCTATGTTCTCTAATAAACAATCTCCTCATCCGGTGTTTGAAAATTTGGACAAACGACCAGGCAGAATTTCTCCAGATAAGAAGCCGCAGAACGTACCCGAAATAAAAGTAACCAAAGTAGATAATCAACAGGTCCTTAACCCGTCTAATTTGATCACGCTAAAGGCTCCTCCCGGGAAGGCAAAAAAGGTAGCTCCGGTGCCTCCGGCAGCCGATGTTTCGAGAATAGTGATCAAACGTCCTAAATCGCCGGTACCAAATCAGTTAAGAAAGTGTGATTCAGTTCCAGAAACTTTTGATCCACCAATAACCTTCTTGAGTTTAAATGATAGTACAGAGAAGTTAGTGCCGCGGGCTTGCTCTCCAGAGTCTGATACTAGCACTCTTCCGCCGAATAGTCCCCGTCTAACTGAGCGTATTCCTGATGTCCAGATGGTGAAACGCAAAGCTGGATGGCTGTAAATCCTGTGACAAGCTAAACCTAGATTAAGTAAACCATTTGCCTGAAATGAACACATGTATTATATATTTCGCGTATGTTGTAATATTCTTGTTGATTTCCAATTTAAGTGCTACGAAGTCAGAGGATGCCACGATATCTTGGATTTTCAAGCAGTACGTAACTCCTACATAGTTCAATTATTACCTGAATGAAAATAATAATAGATATTTTGTGTACTTCAAATTACTGAAACGAATAAAGTCGCCGAAATTGCTAAACAAGAGCTTTTCACTACCACTTCTTCCAGGCTTTTAAGTACAGGAGTATTCAGTAAAAGGGAAATCTAAACTTAAATTTGTCGCAGTACTCGAAGATTGGTATGAATTTTATCATTTGTGTAGAAGGAATAAGGAAATTATGAGTAGTATACATAGGATTTTTCAATTTGCCAGTAGTGTGTAGGATTAGGATATAAATAATTAAAATGCAAATTAGTTATAAGCATTTAATTGGGTACCTAAATTACATTTTGCAGAGAATGCCATTGAAATTAGCATCATGTGTGAAATTAAAAATTGCAATTGTAACCATGTAAAGTGCTAAGTTACGGGAAAAACCATGGAGATTCCAAAAGTGCTATAAAAGGTATACTTTAATTAGGGAGTAGTAAGATTATTTATATAGTAATGTATTTTGAATTTAAAGCCTTTGTTTTGCATTTAGCATTTAATTCGGTGTCTTTTAGTTTAGTAATGAAGTATCGTTATGCAGAATTCACTAAAATTGGTAAGGTATTCCATAGGGTATGGGGCAAAACTAAAAGACATCGATAATATTTGAATCAGTAGTTTCAGAAAACCCATATGTTACATTTTCAGTGATCTTGAGTTAGCATCCGTATTCTTTGTTGATCTACTTACAAATTACGATAGAGAACTACCATAATTCACTTCACTATGCCCTTAGAAATGGCAATGGAATATTGCAATTAGTTAAAGAACAGTAGCGTTCCATATGACGCTTTTCAACACTGGACCAGCCAATTTATTTATTTATTAGTTTTAAACCGAAGCGAAGATATTCTAAACTTCAAATGTTGGTGGACTAAATGTACTAAAAGAATGTCATATCAACTAAGTCACGTTCGAGACACGTTAAAAGAGGTGAAAATGGACATTTTCAGATACTGACTATCATGCAAAGGAGGTATGATCATTGCACTCAATTTCATAGATAATTATGCAAGATAACATAGTTTTAGATTCTTCTAAATATCATGAAGATGGTTCCGTCCTAATTGATATTAAAAAAGTAAATCGATTTCTACACACCCTTTTTTCAAGGGAAGACTTACAAGTCTTCATTACAATGAAGAAACAGCAGAAAAAATGGATTAATTGTGGTTATATTTTTTGTTATAAAACATAAAAATTATTAATAAACATTTACAACATTGAAATAGACGCGATTTATTTTTTATGTAGCAAATTTAAGATTTTTTGTTTTGCATTTAGTTGAAAATCTCCCACATGGGCATGAAAGAATAAATTCAGTTTTTTATTATATTTCGTCCATTTTACGTTTAAAAAATATTTGACATTAACTTATTGAAGCCAGAAGTTTTAACATACATCAATACTTTTATAGTTTACTTTCTCATTATACAAATAAATAGTCTTTTCCCTCTACTGTAAAATTTACCTTTTGTAACATGTGTGATTTCTCATGCTTCAACTTAAAAATTTATATCTGTATTTTAAAAATTAAGATGCAATAATGACTTACGTTTAGTGCCTTGAAATGTACACTCTGGTGTCTAAAAACTTGTATAAACTTGAAGTGATTATCTTCATTTTATGAGTAGGGCATAAGTTCAGAAAATTTCTCTTTTCGAGTTTAAATGTGTACATTAATTATGCTATTATCATGCCATTTTACATATTTTTATGGAACGTCCAAAAATAGAACATCAAGGAAACGATTCCAAAATTTAGCTAACCCATTGTAATGGTGTTTGCGAAGAAAATCTTCTGTGATCGAAAAATGTCTCATTGATATTTCCCAAAGGATTTAGTTTGCTGAAAAGGAGAGTCGCCTCTTAAGTGTTACCTCCTTTTGCGTACGTATCCACAATCACACACGATAACAACCTTTCAAGGAGCACCTTTTCAAATTGATTTGAGCCCCCGAAAAAAAGTTTGTCCTTCAGTTGGAAGCCATTAAAATAGAAGGTATAAACGAAATCCTCTTGTATTTGATTGGTTAGGGTGTTTCCCCATTAAAACCTTGGGCCACGTGCCCTATGCATATCACGAACCTTTCGATATTTTCGTCGAGTAAACAAATCAATAAAGGCGTACAATTTTACATCGTGTTTATTTAGGAATTCATCCCTCGTTTCACAATTTGTCAAGTTAACAAGATCAAGTGCCCTACCAGCAAGAAAAAAGTTCTAAGCCGATTGCCCTGCCCAACACAAAAATCGAAGGGCTCTTTAAATTATGCATTTGTTGATCCTATGGTTTTTCGTTCGCTTGCCAACTTGAAGGAATACTTTTACAATGAATTCTCAGATTCCGCCATTATCTCTGCACTTAATGTGCTTAGCTAAAAGAACATTACTGCCATGCTTTAGACTGGTCGAGAACATTAAAAGCGATCCTGAAGGAATGTGATTCCTTCTTGTCGAACTGCGAGGAAAAGCAACCTAAAGTAGTATTTAAATATTCAATTTCCACTAAGTAAACCAGATCTGTTTCTCTGAAGTGGAGTGCCTGAAAAAGGCTTCATAAATCTAGAATAATTTGTGGGTTTGCAACAAGCAAGAAAATATTTTGTTTTCTACAGTTCTTCTGTTTGCATGCTCCTACCAACTAAAATAGGATTAAAAAGTCTAGAGTACCTACTTGATTTCTTTTATAATTCAATTAATTTTGAAAACAATAGTTTTTTAAGTATGAGGAGGCTATAAGGCGCCTTTTTTACTGCTCTTTTCATTATCAAGGTGCATGTTGAACGAGTCACTTGATCTTGTAATGAAGCGCCAAAAGTTAATCGTGCATGAAAATAATGAGATTGTCAATTGAAATGGGAGTAAACACCCCGTTTGTTAAGTAAATTCTTACTAATGCAAAATGAAATCGTTAAGATTTTATTTGTAAAATTGGGTAATACTTTTACATATTTCTGATTTCTGTTGTAATTTTGGATATAGAGGAGAAAAACCAAACAGCACTATATTTTTTCTTGATCTAAATTGACTATTTCTTTGATTTGAATAAAACCAATTCCCGTGTAAAAAACTGATGAATTCTTCTTTAAGTAAATATACTATAAGCAAGCTAAAGTACGACGACGAAATAGCCTTTTGGGTCCAATCTCCATACACGGAAAAATAATGAGAAACAAAATATTTTTTTAAAATCTTTAAAAATTTATTATCGCCAAATGGTTTTAGTTATTTTATTCGCTATTGTAATCAAATATATTCTAGACATTTAGTTGAACAATGATGAATAAATATCTAGAGTTACTATGGGTATTTGTCCAATTAATTATTAAATTTATTTTAAATAAATTTTACAAAGTCTCATTTTGTTGTTTTTTAAATTATACTAACAACTTTAAACTGAAAATATTTTTTATTCAAACAAAATGGAGAAAATTGTTAATCCAAAGGCCTTCAGTTATGTTTATATTAACTAATTTCAACTATTGTTTCAAAAATAATAAAATAAAAATATGCTTAGGAATTTTTTAAATTTTTTAAAAGAGATTTATTCAACTTAGAAATATTACGTTATTATTTCAATAGTGTAGAGTTTAAAAGTTTGAGATATTTTTGTCCTTTTATTGCTCAAAGTAACAAATTTTAAACAAGTAATTTAAATACATCCACTTTGTTAAATTAATTGTTCGTGTAGTATGGCAATATTTTAATGAATTATTTTGACTCGGATACTGTTGAATACAACATTTAATATCCCAGCATTAATATTAACAGCATACTTATTTTCCGAGCGTACGTTTTATTAAAGTTTTTTGTAAAAAGCAGTCCAATCTGATAAAATAGCTTTAATTTCGTTTTTTTTTCATTTGAGTGTTATTTTATGCTTGAAAATTAAAATCAAATTTATCTACGCGGTTTACTATATTATTTATTATTGAAAAATTATAGCGTACCTGTTTAAAAACCGCTGTAATTTTTTGTGTAAGTAATGTGCAAATAATTGGTAATATAAGGTTGTAAAATTTCAGTAATTAATAAAACATTAAGTGCATTTACACAGCCTTTTGTTCCCCATATGTGACAGAAAACGAGAAGGGATAATTTTTAAATAAAAACAAAGGTATATTTTATTCTAATATAACAAACAGGTTGATCTTTTCAAACTTGCCTACTGATCTTCAATAAAAACCTGTTAAAATTGTCTACCATATTTTTAAAATATACGCTAGCATTTGTTCAAGGGTGTTACTTTTAACACTTGCGTTAGTTTTCTCAGGAGAGGAAAGAAAACTTATAGTTCTTATTGCTATACTAAAAACTAAGGCAGAAAATAAGACGAAAGAAGATCCTTTCATACAGAATAGAAATTATAATATAATATAAATCTTCTTTGCAAATTGGATATGAAATAAACAATTGTGCTAAATCGCAAACACCAGCCAGTGCGTTTTAAGGAAAACTTTCAAATTCAGTGCATTCACAAAAACTAATCACACATTTTAATATAACTGATAGCGTGTTTTATGAAATGCTAATATCATAGTTTATTAGAAATAAATTAGCGAGGAGGGTTCAGAAGTAACAATATTTTGATTTTTGCCATTTTTGGAGTATATAATTTTATTTGCTACTTTTCCCCACATGTATTTGTGAATATACGCACTTATTACGCATTACATATAATAAAAATTATGTTTTAATCATTACTTCTTAAGTACAATTTACATTACCAATAAAGTAATGTTTTTTTTTCTGGTTGTCTATTTTAAGCAGAAAGTAGTAATATTTTATTTTTGTTTAAATTTTACAGAGAAAAGAAAATGTCTTTTGTTAAAATAAATTTTTTTCTTTCACTCGAAAAAAAGGCTAAATGTTTTGCTTGTGACATTTAAAATCAATTGACACTGTTTACATATGCTTAATAGCCGAATTTAATTAAATTTTCAAAAAATTTGTAATCATCGCAAGTTTTAGAGCGCGTTTTTTTTTAGATACATTTTCTTAAATGATTAAGACATCTTTAAACTTTTTTCGAAGTGAGTGAATCTTAACTGTAAAAATATTTACCAAGATCAGCAGAACGAAAGTGTCTTAATGAAATTTTCCTCAGGGACCCGCAAAGCCGTAACATAAAAATTTGATTAAGTTCAAGTGGTGCTCTTTAGCATCGCCTTAGCTGCTCATCTTAGCCCCGAAAGCGCTGAGCAATTCCCGAAAATTTGTTCGCTACACAATTTAATTAGAGGGGGAAGAAAATCGCGGCATATTCTTGAAGCTCCTGTTTAACGAGCAGTTACAATATTGGCATGTCGACGTTGGCAAATCCTTTCCCATATTAAGAACGCCAAAATGGATTTAATCAACCAATTACCACCTAGGCAAAAGGGTTTCAACTTCAACATCTCCGATATTACTCCGTCTTAAAACCAATTGTGTGCATTCGCTAGCTCTCAAGGTCCCCTTGGGAACATGAAGCAGCAATATTAAAGTCTCCCAACTCCGAATGTAATCCGCGAGCGAAAGCTCCTCTTTGTAACGAGATTTTTGACAAAGTAGCAAATATTGCCACCGAACGACGGGGGTAGATGGTCCTAACAGCACAGGAGGATATTCCATATGCATATGTTCGAGTGGCATGCGTGAAGTCGGGCAAAGTGCATTTTATTTATGTAAGGGAACTGAATGTAAAGAATTCTGTTATTTCTAAAAAACATTAAGATCTCTGGCTCGTCCACCGAAGTTATATGTTGACTTTAGGGGGTATTTTGCTACGAATTTGCATAAAAAATAAATGGACAAGTATCTGACCATCAATACTTAACTCATTCCTACCTCAGTTCACCTACCTAATGAACTGAAAAAACATGTTATATCCACACCTCTTTGCTTTTATAGACAAACCCTTTTCTTAATTAAATAACTACACATTTTAAAATACGAAGACTTAAAACCCATGCGTCACAATCGGTATATAAAAATCTGTTTCCAATTCCATAAAATCTTTATAGATTTTTGGTGACTTAAGGGAGAAAGGCCATGTAGGACCAGTATGTTAGTTTTACACCAATTAGAAAGCTGATTATAATGTAACATGTGCTGAGCTATACAAAAATGTTTTTACCGTGGAATCGATATCACAGTCATGGTTTATTTAAATTAAATTGAATGAATAAATTTATCAGCAGAAATACTTTAAAATGGCTCCATGGCGGTATGGCTGTTTTTAAACCCGATATTATGAAATAAACCCTATAATATGACGTTATGCCACGATTTAGTTGATGTCTTGAGGAGAGTACTCACTTTGATGAGATGAAAATATTGTTTTTTTCACGTTTAAGAATTTGTCTACAGAATTTTACGTTGAAACTCATGGAAATGACAAACTTATAGTAGTATAGTATAGCGACATCAATTGTCCGATCAGTCAAATTGTTTTATGAAATTGATATCGTTAAGCAAACTTCTATTTTGAAAAATTCAACTTTTTCGATCATTTTGAAGAAATATGGAACAAAAATTATTCTTCTGATCGCTATTTTGTCAAAGATGATGACACGTCCCTTCTTCAAGGAAATTATGTATTTTTTGATTTCAGACCAAACCAGGCCTAAGGTTTCAAGTCGACTGTAAGCACATATTTTTCGAGGGAACTTAATTTAACTATTTCATAATATTAATAATATTACGGGCCTCTTCCATTTTATGAAGTTACTCAAAAAGCCATTCAAAAAAATCCTTTGTTTTTCAAAGTGAGTACCGGCTTGAAAGAAGAGATGGTTTCAATTCTAAGGGAGGTCTTTTAAGAAGGCAGTGGTATCTTATCTTACAAAAGCTTCATCCATACATATCCAAACCTGATGCTGTAAGTTCAAAGTAATATCAAAGGTCATCGATTGTTTGATTTGCATAATATTAGCACTCTCCTGAAAAGGGGATTTTCACACTACTCTGATGTTGGAACTGAATACAATAACACAATTTAAAAGTGTTCTCTCTGAAAGGGGCATCCATTTTTTATAAAATGCTGAATTACTTTTGTACTTTAACATGCCTTAATTATTAAAAGACACAACCAATGGAAGAGTATTCCATTAGGGAAATTTTTCGAAATGCAAACTGAAAGAACTTCTGTAATCTTAACATTCGGAAGGCACTTACAACAACAAGAATTTACAAAAATTTTTAATAACATGCTTAATTGGTTTCGTGTTATTGCAAATCGTGTTATTCGAGACTCAAGATACACACGAATAAACATTCGGTTCCCAATTTAATAATAGTTCAAGTACCGTGTTATTAGAGGGTTGAAGCATTTTATGAGAGTTTTCCATTCAAGGTTCCGTGTAGCTGAAGTACCGTGTTATTCGAGGGTTGACTTTTACATTAAATTTTAAGATTTTATTTTCTGGATAAAAAGGGAAGAAAGAAAAGCAAATACACCGAGCCCTCGATTCATAAGGTAGATTAGTTGGTTTCGTAAAAATACCGTGTGAATCACAATCGTACAATTAAAAATAAATATATAAATAAATATTTAATAGCCATATGAAGCAATATTATGGTTTTTGTTTTTTAAATAAGAGTAACTATTTTAAACGAAAATCTCATCTTGTTTTAAGTTTTCAGACTTTTGGCAAGTGAATGTTTTTTTATACATTTTGGGTGGTTTCGCTGTTTAAAAAAAAAGCAACAACATTTTTGCATTTTGCTGATCGTGTTAAATTCAAGTGCTGTGCAATTATTGAAACGTATTAAAATAAAATTGTGTAATTCGAAAACCTTGTAAATCGTGGGTTTTGTGTATTTAGAGCAAGCATTCAATTCTTATTTCATACCTGGAGAAAGTATGCCCCTGAATTATAAAAAACTAGAAAAAATTGCACATAATAATGCAGTTTTATGGCAAAAATAAAAAAAATTTATAATCTTAAGAAAAATTATTTAAAGCTGTCATATTTTTATCAAAGAATGGAGCATTTGTTGTCAAAATCAGTTAAAATATTCACAGAGATGGGGATTGGACTCAAATAATTGATTCTTATATAGAATACAATTTAGTACGAGTGGTATGACATTTATTCATAAAAAGTTTAACTTCTTCTTTAATTATAGCCCTGACACTACCCAGGACACGTACAAGAAATATCGAACCTTTCAGATTACCTTTAACATTAAAGTGGTCGCCTATTTCTGGCGGTACACTTTGTGTTGCATCTGAAATTAGAAATTTGCATTTCATGAGAAGAGGTCGTAAAATCAAACAAGAACTTTTAGAGCAAATAATTTTGAGGGATTGAAGGAATCTTATTAGGTTCTTTTAAGAAAGATGGCTATAAATGACGGGTATTGAAAATCGGATCTCAAAACTGGAAGCGAATTTTAAAAAAAAGATTTTTTAGCGTCGTTTCCTACTCTTGTAATTGTCCACAATCCGTAACAGGATGTAATGATAAAAATATCGCTAATTGAATTTTTATAACTATGTCCACTCCTATTTAACTATCTATTTATTCATTTTTAAAATACTTCCAATATTGCAGTTTTTATCTAGTCGCAAGGCTACCAAAGTCTTTTCAACGTAATTTTATTTCATTTCTCATTAAAAAATCTATAGCGATTCATACAGTGGTACATTTTGTCCTCTAAAATACTTCGTATAGTTTAGGTTTTGTGCCCGCATGGAATACTGGTCCAGTTTTAAGTATTTCAGTGCTAAAATTGAATGGACATGATGTAAAAGTTCTTTACAAAAATTTTAACTTAATATTTGGTTGTTAAATTTTAATTTTTTTTTTTTTTTGTGTTTTTTAGGTTCCTCCGCACATCGTCTTGGTAAGGATTTTATCAATAGGATTTCCAATCCTGTTCAATTCACTACCCTTTTAATAACCACCTATAGATTCTCTATGAGGTTTAAATCAGAGACATAAAGAACATTATTGGATACTGGAGCCATCGCTTTACTATCTTTGCTTGCGGTCTGATAAATTGTCAACAGCATATTGCTCTATAATAGTTTCTAGTAAGGATATGGATTTGAACTGATCAATTATACCACTTATTCTTCAAATTGGTCCGATACCGCGTCATCAGAAACAGTCGCATGCCGTGACACTCCCTCCTCCGTGTTTTACTACAGCAGCACTATACTTAGGGTTGAATTCCATTCGCGGGGGACGTCGAACGTATATTTTTCCATCAGACCCCATTTTATTTACCTTGGTTTCATCAGAAAACAACACATTTTTCCAGACAAATGCTGAGTAGCAAATTTGACCCGTTTCATCCCATTTCCTTTCGATAAGAGGGGTTTCGTTTTAGCTATTCTGCCGAACAGATTTGCTTCGTCTAATCCTCTTCTTATAGTTCTTACAGATAAGCTGGCGTCATTTTCTTTAAAAATTTTCTTGTAAATATCTTTAGCAGTTTTTTTAAGGGTCCTTTTTGGATGATTTTTCTATCTATTTGAATTTTATTTTTCTACTTGTTTTGCTCCAGGAATGTTTTTGGTGGTCCTGTACACTTTAAAATGTTTTATTGCATGAAAAACCATTGCCTTTGAGCATTGCACGTGATTTGCAATTCTTTTATAGGACGAGTTACGATTGTAAAGTAATAAAATCATTTTTCTGATATCTGGTTGCGCTCCGTTTTACGTTTTCCCATTATTCGAAATAATTACAAAAAGGACTAATAAAAACTGATACTGAACTAACTGATGGTGTTATCATGTCATAAATTCGTTGGTAAAGCCAAAAGTGCACACTCCGCGGTTTTTGTTATAAGTATTTTTTATTATTTTTTTTATTATTGGCCAGTACATATATTTATAACAGCTACAAAATAAAATATTAAAAGTTAATAGATGAATATATCAAATAAAAAAATAATTAAAAAAAAATAATCCTGGGACACGTGGGTAAACCCGAGACAGCAGCGTGAAAATCGGAGCCCTGGGCGACAGCGTCACGCCATTGTTCTTATAACGCGGATAGAGCGGCAAAATCTGTTTATAAAAATTAAACTATTTGACAAATCATTATAAAAATCAACAGGCTTCTATTTTGATAATTAACAAATCGATAGAAAGAAAGTATCACCAAAATCGGGCAAGAATTGCGACCTGTAGAGTGTCTCCATATGTACGTACAGGCTGAGGGACGGAGACGCGTTAATTTTCAAAGGCAAATTTATATCATAATAAATATTTAAAAAAGTTAATATGTGGTATCATTTTTTAGAGGAAGATCTCGTCTTTCCAAAAAGCTATATTAAAAGTTAATTACTTATAGAATTACCAGAGTTATAATTGCTTCTATCGTTAAATTTCACTGTTAGTCGATAGTAGAGCACACACACAAGGCTAGTCGATAATTGAGGCTACACTTGCGGGGTGTGCAACATATCAATGAACTAATTAATTAAAAGTGTTAAATAAACGAAAAGTGCCGAAAACTATGTAATAATAAGAAGTATTCCCAAGTAGTACCGGTCACGTGCAATTAGTTGGCCACCATTATGAGCAATTTCTAGTTTTTGGAGCTGAACTGGAAAACTACTTTCTACATTCTCTATTGACACAGGATTCAGTCCACTTCAAAAAAAAACTATATAAGCTCAATTTTTCTGTTTTTCTGTCTCTATGAATATTTTCTTATGCTTTTTTAGGGAAATTTCAGGTTGTTCAAAGATCTTAATAAGACTTTATAAGACTTTTGATTAACTGCAAACTTCTTAGGTACAACTATTTATACATAGTAAATAACTAGTTTTAATAATTCTTACGACCAAAAACATTACCAAATTCTTTTTTCCGACATAAAAAATTGGCAGTAATTTGGCTAAATTTATTTTCCTTGCAATGCAGACTTTGACAAGTTTCGAAGCAATTTTTTAGAGACAAATACTTCGAACTTGCATAAACTTAATCAATTTTATTTTTTGGATTCATTGGATATCTAAAATTATACAGAAAAAATAGAAAATGGATAAACAGTGCGTACTTCAAAAACAGGTGAACATTTTTTAATATTTATTATTGAACAAAATTAATTTGATTCGCTTTACAAAATTATTTATTTTATATGCAAATTTCGGTGGATTTCGGAAACCTTATTTACATAAAATCCAAGAATTAAAATCCATTTTTAAACGCAATTATGATAATTATACCCATAATGTCACAAAAAGTGTAAAATTTATTTATAAATATTAATGATTCATACCAGTCTTGATATTCTTTAGATTTTCTAAAAACTCTAAGATGTAAAAATATGACTCATTAAGATTTTACAATTTTTAGTTAATTTTGCGAGGACCACTCGTCGGTACATTTAACTTTGAATTTCTATTTGAACGTTTTTTTATAAAAAAAGGTTTTATTGATATTTTATCAGAATATTACTAATAATAATGACAACGTAATATATTTTTTCCCTTTTTTATAACTTTTATTATTTTTTCTTATATTTATTCACTACTGATTTTTAAGCTGACTCTAAACTAATTCAGGCTAAAAGTTCAACATATGGAAATTTTTTGACTATGTTCGAATTTTCAAAACTTTTAATCACAACTAGTTTTGTTCTCTGATAAAATTTAGTTACAGTGATACGAAATACACAAATGGATCATTTGAATCTTTAAATCCAGTTTCGAATTTTAAATGAGTTTAAACTGGAAAATCACTTGTGCTAAAGAAAGTAACATTTCTTTTAAATTTTTTAAGAACCTCGCATTTTGGATTACCCTAGCGGGTCTTTAACGTGGCAGATAGTCACAGCTACCTTAATTAAATATTGCGTACCGTGATTATGCGTTCAACGTTAAAGAGACAATAATCAAAGGTCTACGAAGTAGATAATTTTCAAGTGACCCTTGTAAACAGCAAGATCTTGAAATTCCTAAGGGATGAAGTAATTTCTGTTTTTATCCCACTTAATTTTTTTACATCCAAGCAAATATGAAGTGGTTCAGTATTTCGGATGAGAGCGTATTTGCACGACTGTTTCAAAGTATGTCGCATAATACAACTCACCCACCTTCTATTACCTGTCTAGGAAGAATTTGGGAATTCACGTGCCCCCAGTGCCGCTTGGGTTGAGAATTTAACCCGCAATTTTCCTGAATTTCCATCCGAATGTGTGCTTTGCTTTGGTTGTTATGCGTAAGCACGAAATTAGCCCTCATTCGCATGCTCGACTTCCGGCCCCAGCACCTCATTCAAATTTGTATGTAACTCGTGCTCGGATATCGTCTTATCTCGCTTCGCCCGAATCTACTCAATTTCTTCCTTTCTTTTGTAAATTTACGATTTTTCTTTTATTTCTCTCCTTTGCACAGCAACACATCTTACAACAAGAACGGAAACGTATCCCCCCATATAAGGAATATGGAACCAGACAGACGTCGCAAGGACCTATCTTGGGACTTTGTTCCAGGCCCCTTCTGCTCCCTGCTATGATGATAAAGAACTGAAACTAATCCAGCTTCATGCTGTTGACTTTCGCTTTAAGAGGTTTAGAGCCTTCCACAAATCACATTACACAAATTTTGACGTGAGGTCCATTTTGAGCGTATTTCCTTTTCATTGTTCTATGTACAGTGTAGCGCTAGTGTAGTTAATTCACCATACAAAATCCTTACTATCATAAGTTGGATGTGTGCCGAAACTCTATAAGTGTAATTTTAATTTCAAAAGTACCTCTAAATTATCTCTGAATTGCTAGAACGCGATTTGACAATTTACGACGTATAATTTTTTTTACGATTTGCATATTTCCTACATATGAATAAACTCCCACTGGGAGTTGTAAATTGTACGCAATATATGCGAGATGAAGTGTACGTTTGGCGTATTTACATTTTTGCTCTGATACATATTTATGACCCTCGTGCTATAAAAATTTCATTATTGTGTTTCTTTTTATTCACCATGCCATTTTTCTTCTGAAGCATTGGTTTATTTAGGTTTATAAAGTTGTACATATTTTAATTTGATGTTGACTATTAAAGCAGCCTATTAGACAATTGAAAAAAATATTCTATTGACCTTTTTATTAATAAGAAATAAACAATCGAAACATGGGAAATCAGATATTAATTTTGATTTCTTGTTTTTCATGTTTTTTTAAATAAAATTTTATTAGTTAAATAGCTTGAAATTTTAAAATTTCGATTTCATTTTTAATATTGATTTTAATTTTTACTTTTAAGTACAGTCAGGATTTGTTTATGCGATAAATACGTCTCATAGAAAATCACATACAAAAAATTGCCTTAAAGAAAGACTTAATTTACGACAAAAAATAAACGCACGCTCCATAATTTTTTTAAAATCGTATAAAACCAAATCAATGAATTAGAATTAAATTTAAATCGTACAAAAGATTTATGGAAATTTAAGAAAATAAAAATGTTTAATAGATTCGTTCGAAAATCTGAAAGAAGTTGATATAAAATTTAAATATGTTTTTAAAATTTATGTGTTTGGCTTTATAAAAAAGTAACAAATATTTTTACATTTATTCATCACTATTATTGTTGTTACTAATAGATAATGCTTTCTGTCGTTTGTGAATTGGTGCCAAATCACTTTAAGCACTAGAAGAGGCAGACTCCGAATCAGATTGGAAAATATTGCGTATGATAAATTAAGGAACCATCCGCAGTAAAATCTTTTTAAAGTTTATTCAAAGGGGAGACCTAAATTCGGATAACTTCAAAACTCCATAAAAGACCGAATTGTGTACGTATGAAGTTATAACGATTGACATGACGGCGTGTCAAAGCGTCATCTTAGACGTACTCTTTGAAGCAAGCCAGAAGGAAAAGGAAGTTTGGAGAAATCATATATAACTATAGATTATTTCATTATTCTTATTTTATGCAGCAATAGGTTAAATAATTGTAATATTTATATAATTACTCTAAGAAAAGCGCTTAATAATTGTTTTTTGTACTTAAAGAATTAATAAATAAAATGTAATGTATGTTTTGATATATTTTCCTTCCTTCCTTTGAGCAATCCAACCTCCCTATGCTGATCGACTTTAGTTTGCTTCAACATAGACGCGATATTTCCAGAACTGTTTTCGTTTTGGTTTGCTTTCGAGGGAACATTGACTCCTCAGTTCTGCTGAAATCCTTTAATATTCATGTTCCGACCCGCTCTTTGAGGCACCCTGATTTCTTAAAGATGGCTAGGGATTGAAGCAACTATGGCTTTCATGTAAATCGTCAATGTCACGTTGTTTCAATACCTAATAATTTTGTCAACATCGATCTTAATTTTTCTAAAAACGTTTCATTTTACACTTTCTTTAGTCAATAATCAGCCTTTTGATGAATTTGTAGATAAATAAATAAATGAATAAAATCTAAATGCTTATTCTTATCTCGTTAAATGCAGCAACGTCCCATCTCTACTATAATTAAGTTTTAACGGCACCCAATTTTGTATCTGTTCAGTAGGAAGATTATGAAATTCAAAAGCAGAGTGATATTCGTCAGTAGGGGATCAAGCAGAAGCCCTCAAATCGGAATCAGATGCAATCAAGCTTAAGCATACCTCATTTTGCCCTGGGATAAAATTTCAATCATAATTAATTGCTAGGGACAATTACCGAGCGTCATAGTACACGTACGTGTTTGCCTATGGTTTGAATAGTAAGCTCATTTATTCTGTTCTCTTCGAATTTGCCTATCGTTGAATATATCCTCAATTTGATGGGGATCATTCTGGAGTTGAATTTCGTATCACGAATCGATGATAATCATTCGATATTATTCCAAATTTTCTCCAGTTTATTTTGGTATCAGGTTACTTTGTCAAGTATGATATTTTTAATTTAAAAATATGGCTAAATGATTGTATTTGAAATATTAACTTTGGGTAGATACGTTTCTAGTAAAAGAATAAAATTTAACACATCGGAAAACGCCACAATAAATGCAAAAATCACTGCATCTTTAAGATGACTAAAATTTAGAATTTTAGTATCCAAGAAAAAAGCTTTTCGTTTTTGTTATAATCATGTAAGGACTGGAGAATAAATTTTCGGTTAAAAAAACAAATGTTTGAAGACTATAACCTACCATAACTTTTCAGTAAAATTAATAATTTTATAAGTGAAAAAGAAACGTGTAAGAAAATAATTTCAATCAAATTGTAAATGGCGTAATTCGAATTCAAGAAAAAACAATTCTCGCAAAAAGAGATTTAGGTGCACTTACATGAAATCAATTTGTGTATCGCACCTTACAGATTTTACGTCTTCCGATGATCCCAATAGTTCTTCCTACTAAAGTGAAGAAGTAAATAGAAAAAATAGCGTAAAGAATAAATAATAGTACTAAATACTCTTAATTCAATAGGTTTTATAATGAACTTCTTATCCAATTCTTATCTAGTTATTTTCTACATTTCATGGTGTCGAAAGTCCTCTCGCGAGATCCTGATGAGCCTTCATGAAATTCTTTAAAATCTTAACCTTGTTGTTGTTGTTGTACGGTCAGAGTACGTTTTCTTTCATTTCCCATAAAGATTGAAAAGTTTTTCAGAACATTAAAATATTACCATAACACTTAAACTTAAAATACGCAAGTATTTTGATTGGAACAATCACACCCTTTAAATTATTTAATGCCAGCGAATACTGGTCCCAGCTTTCTTAAGTTTCTTCTTATTCCTCCATAACTTTTTAAAAAATAATATTAATTTTTTTTTCTAGGCGTCATTTGTTTAATTAATGCGGTAAATATCGATAAACTTTAATGTCTCCTATACTTCAACATAAAACGAAGTAAAACAACTGAAATAAAAAGTAACAACAAAGTAAATCAACAATAACGTAAAATTTATATTTTTATTTTTCGGAGTTTTTTTTTTAAAGCTAAAATTAAATGGTTAAAACATTCCATGTAATGAATTTCTGTATAATTATGGCAGTGTTCGATAAGTAAACTCATAAATCTTTTTTAATATATACTTAAGTACTCAAGCAGCATAAAATAGGCAGGTAAAAGGATGAATATCCTTACATAAAAGAGTAAGGTCGGATATAAAAGCAATTTATGATAAAACAAAAAAGTATAAAAAACAAACCATAAAAAATCAATAAAGGTTTAATATAAATTTAGTAAATAAGATTAATCATCTGCATCAACTTGACTTCCTTATACCTTATATGAGTTAGTCGTTGGATGTATGATATTTTGCTACTTTTTATTGACTTTTCTTTAAAATGGACACAAGTATCTATGGAAAATGATTACAACGGAGGCTCTGGACATTGAAATACTCGCCAATCAGCTCAGAAATTCCTAAGATGTTCCACTTTGACTCAGGTCCTGAGCTATTTCTGTCCTAACCCCTAACTTCATCTTTTATTTTATTACCAGTCTATTTCTGTATACCCCTGTAACCACACATAGAAAAAGTTTGCCTTGTTTTCTGTACCGAAAGTGAGTATAATTGAAGTAGATTTTTACCACAACAGCCCTTAGTACATTAAAACAATTACAGTAGGGTCGCGGGTAATTGGACATTTATTTTGCATGCTGATGTCCAATTATTGAAGCCGATCAGAGAGTTCTATGGTAGCCTCTAATAGTTCGACTATATTTTTAGTAGGACGCTCAGTAATGGGGAAGCTTATTATGTATGTACAATGTATGTATTGTAGGTAGGGATTTTGGGATCCCTGATTATAAGCGGTGACCAACTAAATGGTGGCCCGATTTCCATGCTTTTGGCGCAAACCGTTCAAATGTTCGGCTGTTTATTTTCTTTATTTTTAAGTAAGTCGATATTTGTTAATTTCTAAAAAGTTTCTTTCTACATGATGCAGAATTTGACTGCACTTTTATTGCCGATTTGCATGCACCTCGGTCCCTTTTGAATTCGTACTGATGAAAATATGTCGTGAGAATTAAAGACGCTGCGCAAAAAAGGAATCATGTAAATAAAATAAATCCTGTAAATGTATAAAAAAAAAATCATGTAAAACGACTTCGTTGAATATCAGGGCAACACACTTGGTGCATTGTAGCAGTCATAACTTATTAATCCTGTGCAAGTAGTTACAGTCTTTTTAGGTACTTACTTTCTTAAAAATTTGCGTAACTGAATATTTCCTAAATGTTAATATATTTTACCTCAAAAAAAAAAATTTTTGGAGTGGGCGAATTTCTTTTCCATAATTTCCATAATTCTGAAGCTTCTATTTACGTGAAAATAAATGAAAAATAAGCTGTTGCCTAAGAAGACCACAAGTACAAAAATGCTGGTGGTTTTGAAGTTTAGGTAAGTATTTAGTTTTCTTGATGAATTTCTTGCTTTTTAATTATACTAGGAATGTCCTGTACACTTGCATAAACAATTTTTTAAATGTCTTTTCTTACAATATCACTAAAAGATGTTTTAGCTAAATCAAGATGATCGAAGTAATGACTTCAACATGGTCAGTGGCACATCGAATGGATAAGCCTTCTAATTTTTGCTTTTCTTTCCTTAATTTATAATATATTAAAAGTTTTAATGTACTGGAATATTACAACTCTCAAGGATATTACTCTGGATCAAATACCGTCATCCCGACACTCTAAGAACACTTGGATCGGCGGAAGTTTGAAATAAGATCGTAGTTCATTTTTAATGTTATATTACTTTGTATTATAAATGAAGAATCTCTTGATCATGGTTATACAGTTCCACCATAATTTTTAGACCACTTATGAAACATGGAATTTGGGGTTCCATGATTTCAGATTGATTTCAGCGCGGGGAACTAGTGAAAAAAAAATTCTGCCTGAATTAGTTTACAAAATATCGCAATTTAAAGATTTTTTTAAATTTGCTGTCAACCGAGTGTGATTAATAGCCTATGTGTGACAAATTAATATTTAAATTTGAATAAAATTTATGTACCTTTTTTATGCATGAAAACATTTGTTGTGCCTTTCCTTACACAAACTCCGAATATTTTTTATATGTTGGAATATTATGCATAGTTAAAAGCAGTGGTTCTCGGGTATACAAGCGAATATCTCGGACACCAAAAAATATGAAAATTTTAGTCTTGTTTAAAGCTTCATATTTTATAACGAGTAACATCGAGTTTTGATGTGTGAATAAACATTTATAATATAAATTATAGATATAACGTACCACTGAAAAATATAGGGCATAGTATACTTTTTCACGAATAAATAATTTGAAGGAATAAAAGGAAAAGTTTGCTTGACCTAGATGAGCGTTCTTACATCCATGCTAGAATATAGCGAAATTTAACTTAATGTCTACGTTTTCGTCTTTCATATCGCATAAGTATGAATGAACTACTCCTAATCGAATTATTTGTTAAGTTGGATGAGTGTCTTACTTTAATTCTTCTTCGAAAAATTCGAAAAAAAAGCAATAAACCATGGTTTTCCTGCAATATTATTTATTCTAGCCCAGTTTCTTAGGTTTTTGGTTAAAGTTCTTAAGTACTCTATAAACAGGAATTACTATTTACACATGTACTCCGAAAAGAAGGGATTTTCTGGGGTTTGTAAAAAACAAGACTATGAGTGCTTCACAAACCTACCTATTGCGGAAGGAATTACCATATCTCTATGAATGAAGGTTTTAGATATCTGGAATATATCTTTAGATCTGTATTTTGATCCAGTTCGTTAACTGGTTCAGTAGCGTAAAAGTTATAGCATTTCAAAATAAAAAAAAATACCATTCGTTACAAAATCTACCTTTTCCACTACCTTCTCACATCTTTGCATTGTAAAATAAATTTGCAGAGAGGTGATGCAGACTTGGTGGCTTCTCGTTCGTTGCAAAGAGTCACTTTTGTAATCCGATTATCCTATCCATACGTTTTTCGAAATCCAGAATTGGAGCTCTATAGATGCTCGAATATTTGTGGAGTAATTCTAGTCGGAGTGTAACTCAGCCATCCAAAGTGCAAAGTGATACAATATTTCTCTCCCTGGGGTTAGATGATTGCAGACGACGATTGATTTATGACCTAGGGTGGAGCCAGGGTGTATCGGCCGAACTATACCAAAATGTCTTGCCCACGTGGTTCACTTTTGCGTAATTGGCAAAATACTTGATTTACGATGGGATCATGGTGCCTCATTGCCCCAGACAGGGGGCAGCAGGGAGACAGCCCTCAATCCGAGTTCAAATTAGTTGAAGTGTCGATGAAAGCAGTCCTCGTTTACAACAATGGTTTTCCATTCGCGGCATGTATGCACTTCGAATGGTACGGCGGGCGTGGACTGTTGTCTAAATATTTGAACATTTGATTGGATGTCGCCGCAGTGCTTCTGGCTGATATTCAAAGTTCCTGCATGGTCACAAAAGTCTACCCTAAAATTGCAAATGAAGGTGCCTCCACATGCAAATTGAAATTGGGACAACCTGCTGGTGACAGTAACAAACAGCCCCAGACATGTCGCATCGGCACGCTACAAAGAACAAACCAGTTGAGTGAGGGCCTCTATGGTCACTAACAAATGAGGAGGACATCAGAGGTAATCGATGACATCGCCCCGTCTGTTCAATTCTGGATTAATCTCACAAGTTGTGATGTTACTTACGAGGAGCGATTGGTAACTACATAAGAAGCGTATTCAGCTCGAGTTGTTCCTTTATATTCCGCATACAAAACATACGTGTTCAATTAAAATCGTAAAATACGTGTTTAATAGTTCGAGCAAACAAATGTGCTTTTTTTGGAATAGGTTTTCACTAATTTTACCCTAGACGCTCCTAAAATTTGGTTAGTATAAGCACATATTTTAGGACAGTAAACGCCTTGAAAATCCTCTATCTATAACTCCTGTTTTTCCAAAGCTTCCTACACAATTTTTTATATGAAAGATAATTTGTGATTTTGGATTACTGATTAAAATACTGTCACATCTTAAAAAATTAAATTTTTTTCTTGATTTAAAGAATCATTTGTAGATATCTTGAGAAATTTCCGTATTATAGAAGTATGATATTGTTTCTTAAACAGGAACCATCTTCATAAAATCTCTGTTGTATTTGTGATTATTGGAGCGAGGCTAAGCTCCTGACATTGCTCTCGTTATACAATCACAGGTACTTCCTTTCTCTGAGGCTTGCATGATATTGAATTTGTAAACAGGCTCAATCCAATGTTTTTGACTAAGTGTCCCTAGTGGCTTCTTCATACAGAAGTATATCTTTTTCTTTCGATCCGGAACGGATTGGGAGTTGATGCACGACAATCTGGCCGTGATTTTATCTTTTATTTAGGCCGCGTGCCTTCTGCATATTCAGCGACGTCCACTTCCGATGCATGCGGCGCCTCTGCATTGGGTTTCGCAGCCTCTCGATGAACGTATCTGGTGCACCTGTGGGTTACGAGGCCGTGCTGTTATGCGATTATTGATCGCGCATCAGTCGCAGATTAAATGGTAATTTTTGAATAGCACGTGGTCTGGCGTATTTCCGTGTGAAGAGCTTTTCATTTCGTTGTTAGTATTATTACGTATAGATTTGATAGGTTTAAGGACACGCGTTGTATATGCATGTATGGCGTTATATGATATGGGTATCAAATCAAAAGGTTTGACGAATAAAATAAAAAGCTTTGTTTTTAAGGTCTTTTTAGAAGAACAGTAGTAAAATAAAAGGGAATCCGGAAGAGTGTATTTTATATTTAACTAACTGGGCCCACGGCTTTGTTGGCATGGATCTTATATTATTTTCCATTAATCAAATGTTACAGATAGACTTACATATATAGGACATAATGGAACAGTCAAAGAAGCATTTCAACCAATACTAATTCACCAACCGGTTGGTGCGCTTTTGAATGGGATGTTATAATTTTTTGTTTAAATTTTGACATTGGTTTTTGGAAAAAGTTGTTCAGTGTCATGAGCATATTTACCGCCAGAGGTTAAAAAAGATTCGTAATTCCAATTCGTATAACTCCATTTCAATACATTGAACTATTCAATGTTGGACGTTGTTCTTACAAATTTGAGTAGGACTTTGTACACATGTACATTGTAAGTATTGTGGAATTCTGAATTTTTCTACAGACTATAATAGATGGGCTTGAAATGTAATCTTAGGACTATCCCATAGCATGACAGACTGACAGACAAAACATTTTTTAATGTTGTTTTTGCCTTCTATTGATCAAATAGCCTTCAAAACATATTTTTTCTTAGTGATCTTCAAAGTTTAGAATTGATCCCCGCTACAGTTTTATTATATTTGTGGATCAGTGTTTTCCAACGTGTACGTCGCAACCCTCTAAATCTGATGTTTATTAAACAAATTAACCACCGAAAATTCACACCAACACAACACCAGTAAAAATTAACACAGGTACTAGTCAATACCAATGTGACGGCTGCGCCTGTGTCTCATTGATTAAGTTTTCGAATCGCGGGTCCGTTTTTGTCATGCTTATGATTAAGTCGTTTTCTAAAGGTTTGGTTTTTATTTATGCCATGGTGTAAAATGGAAGTAAACACTTCAAGGTTCTGTCGTTAATCCTGGGTATTATTTTTCTCTATTTAATAAAAAGGTTGAATTCAAAGTTTATCATTCCATCAGCAGATATTTCCAGACAGTTTTTCTTTTAGGTTGGTTCTCAAACACGCCTCTTCTATAGCCGCATTTAAAAACAGGTTTACCATCCACCTTTAACCATTGTCTCCTAAAAGTTCTTGCACCGGGAAGTAACGAAACAAGTCTTTTCTCAAAGTTTGTAAAAGTATTTTCATGCCAGGAATTAAAGATTTGATGTTTAGCTCAGAACCCACTTCTTCGACGAAGGAGTGAGGCGAAGAAAATGAATCGAAATTGTTTTGTCTGTGGATGACGACCACAACTCAATTTTGTTTTGTGAAACCATGGATTTTGTTATTAAATTAAGATACATCAAGTTAGAAATAGCAGAGGGTGAGGGGCCACGGGATTCATTTCCTTTTTATGGGGATCGTGCTATGAAAAAGTCTGAAAAACACTAGGATAGATTATGGGAATTCTCTTTACAGAAAGTTGTGAATGAAATCTTGCTAAACTATGACTTTTTATGATAATTCACAGGTCTTAAATCTTGAAAGCTTCTCGAGATACGAGATAAAAACCGTTCTAGATTTGGGAATGGATAAAATGCAAGTTTGTATGTTTGTTTCTGAAGAAGAATTTATACTATCACTTCCAATATTAATAGTTCTGTATTATTTTGAAAAATAGTTTTTGAATCTTCAGAAACAGTATAACTCGTATTTACCTAATTGTAAAGGACAGTTTATGTGACAGATTTGACACTCCCTTTTTAACAATTAATTTAACATGGGTCTTCTTTGGAATTTGAAAATTATAAATTCCATTTTACGCACTTAGCACATTAAAGTTGTTCAGGATTGAGGAATCTTTTGTTTTGGTAAAACAAAACATGGTGTTTTTATCGTAATCTCATTACGAGAAGCTTGATGCAAGAATTTTGATGAATCTTTAAAATAGGTTTTTAATTAAAAAAATAACCCATAGAAAATATTCACGAGATCCTGAGGAAGCTAACTTTCTAAATTAAAACACACCGAAATCAAATTTTAGATTTGTATCATAGTTTAGGATAAAAAATGGTATTTTTTAAGGATAATAAAATAAACAAGATATATAATGAAAAATTTTGTTTTATTTACTCTTAAAAAAACTCACATTACGCCCATAAAGATATGTCTCTTTTCTCTTATAGTGCTAGCGAGTACCTAAATGCGTCAATCAGTGACGAGTTCTTGCATCTACGCTTACAATTTTCATTCAGGTATGTGACAAACTATACCATTACCGGCCTAACTATCTATGTACACGCGAAGAACCACACCATAACTTATGGCCGAGCACCTGCAGACCGGATGGTTTAGAACCGCTGACCCGGCGCAGGTATGAAACCAAAAGTGAACAAGAAATGACATCTCTCCACGCCATCAATCTTTGGCCAATTTCAATCTAACAGCAATTCGCTTGCACTTCCACATTAGCTGGGTCTCCAAGATGCTGAAGGACATGGCGACCAGAACAAGCCCTAGTAGGAGATAGGCGCAGCACGCGAAGAGCTGGACGTCTGGACCTCTGAAGGTTTGGCGCGGCAGGAAGTCCCCGTAGCCGATGGTTGACAACGTCACGAAGCAAAAGTAGGCGCCATCTATGAAACTCCAGTCTTCCCAGATGGCGAAAATCACCGTACCCAGAAAAATGTAGCTGGTCAGGATGAGCAGGACAATGCTGATTGGCACTTGCGGGGTGGAGTGGTCCTGACGAGTGCCCCGATCACACTCTTCGCCGACGGATTCCGGATCAATTTCCATTCCATTACCTTTGCTTGATGATATGAGGGGAATGCGGGATGGTGTTCCGTGCGGACATCTGAAAGTAGCGAAAAGAAACCCTTGAAAGAACCATAAACAATTTTCGCTTGAACTGAGCTTGTCAGTGGTCTGTACCTAATCCCTGAATCCCGTATCCCGAACGTATTAGCCTTCCGAAGACAAATCGCTTGCCCGGCCAGTCGGACGCCGCCCGGCGACCTCTATGCTCTTCGCCTTTCTGGCACTCAAGTGGAAAACTACAAGACCCACATCCGCTCTGGAGATGATTTTAAAGTCAACAAGGAAATAAGGCGACAAAGGGTTGTGGTTCCTGTTCTTTAATTCAACCGGTGAACAGGTTCCCTCTAAGAAAAACAGGAACAAACAGGAGCAGAACGGCGGGTGTTATTCGAGAGCAGATTATTTTGTGCCCCCAGGAGAGGTGTTGGATTAACGAAGGATTTAATAAAAACAAAGCAGAACCAGTAGAAAATTGATAGCATGTTCATGTTTGCTGTGAGTACAGGGAAAACGGAATCCAACACCTCCTGGAGCTGTGGCATTAAAAAGAAACGTGTAATGAGATTCGATGTTTGGTGAAATTCAGTTAAAGTGCTTTGTTTATTATAAAATATTTAATTATTCATTTCTGGTTTAATCACAACGCGTTCTGCTACTACGAAGTTTGTTCTATAATAAAAATATATTTCTGTGTTTCTGTCGTAGGTACTGCGATACTTTAGTTTGCTAATAAAACAATTCTCTTTTATGTTAGTACTTAATTCACGGATGTTGCAGTTTTTTTTTAATTTAAAAAGTAAAATAATTTACTCATATTCGCTTTTATTTACGATGAATATCTGCTTCCGTCACCTCGAACTTGCTTTGTTAAATCAATAAAGTAGAAGAGTATCTTTAGCAGTAGTATTAAATCTGATTTTCAGAAAATCAACATTAAATACCAAATTTTAACAAAAGTTTTAAATACATAACATTTGAGAATTTTTGAAAACAACTGTCGGCCAGACCTTGAGTCTTGGTGCTGTGATATTGCTCTCAAAGTTTTGGAAGTGAATTTTCAACATTATTTCGATGAAATTATAATAATACATTTTCTTATAATTGTATTATTAACAATAGGAAAAAATTCGCCATATTAAAAATATACAATGTATCTTATCCTCATATCTTGTCTTCCTAAAATAAATAAAACGGGCACTAGAAGTCCAGGTAAGCAAACTTTCTTAGTACATCAAATTTGATATCGATAGCTTCAATGGCTTCTAAGAAAATCGAATGTGTCTACAAACAGGTGAATAAAAAAATGTAATCATAGGGATTCCTTTTGTGATAAGGAAGCATTAAAACTACTCAAATGAATAATTTACATACGAAGCTTGATACCCTTACTACACGACATAAATTTATTAAAGTAAGTAAAATTGTCATATGCAAAATTGTGTAAAATTTATAACTTTGAACTGAATCGGAATGGAGAAAGCCATAAAAGTCTCTTTCGAATGGGAGAAATCTGTAACTGCAGTGAAAGGTCTATGAAATCAAATGTGATGTATGGTCTGGCCCTCATCTTACATCATGGATGGCCCCATGTCACGAACAGACCTTTTCATTTTGATCTATTTCCGCAAGAAAATCAATCTGTCTTGAATTGAAAATGGATCGATCCAATTTTTCAGCAATCGAGGAGCAATGCAAAAAACCTAAGAAGAGTGCATCTAAACGCCCGAAGGATTGCAAATGGATGCCAATAAATCAAAATCCGAATAGAAGCAAAAAAAAAAAAAGAAAAGAAGAGAGGCAATGAAGTCCTTACCCTGTACGATTTTGTTCGTTCTCCTCCTCGTCTTCCATGATGTCTACATTTCCGCTGCTGTTCTTCGTCTGTTCGTTGGAGCCTGACACGTCATGTCTCGAGGAGATATCATTTTCCGCCAGCAGCATATTGATTTCTTGGGGCAATGGCTTCGGAAGATACTTCCCTCGCCTTATCCCTGAAAAGGAGCAAAACAAGACAGGTAAAGTTTCAATTCAATCTAAAGAATAAGAAAAGTAATGGTTGGCGTCATCTGTAGAAACTTTTTAATTACATTCCAAATCGATAGATGCGCCCGGTGCCGTATTCCATTCAAAACTCAAAATTCTCGAATTTGGATTCACAAAGCGCGAAACAACAGCAGTCCTGTTGTTAAAACAATTCGCTAATCTAAAATTCAGTTCCGTCTACTTTTTGTAACAGATGCTGCAAGAATGGATCTAGATAATTAGATGCATGTCATGCACTCACGAGTGGGGATAATGAATTAGATTATGCTGGTTTCGAGATAAGCACAGAAACCCGATGCATTTGCAGAGCCCCAACTACACTAAAGCAAACATCAAGTTATCCTTGTTTTGAAGATCGTACCGGATTTATTTATATACTTAACACTCGAAAACTCTTAAGTCGGATTTGGCCGGATTGAGGTACATTCATCACACATATGAGGATGAACAGTTTTAAGAACGCCTCTGAGAGCGCCTTCAGGTGCTCGTCTTCCCAAGACGCAAAACATGTTCAGGATTCTTGTGCAAAACCGACCGAATTAAATAAAATCCAAAGAACATTTTAGCGGTTCCTTGAAAACAGGAGTTCAAGAAGCCAGCACACTACTCAAGACTGGCCTAGTTCTCTTTTGACCGCAATTTACTGAGTTGAATTACCCACGTTTTGTAGAAGATACTTTTCGCTCCTTAAATAAGTGCTGTGCAAGCACCATCAAGAGCAATTTATGCCTTCAATAGAGCTTACCATCAAGGAGCCTTCTAAAATTGGTCCATCGAAGTCTTTGGACCTTCAAAGATGTGAACAGACCTATTTTTGCTTGATTTTCGTTTAGTGGGATTCAACAAAAAATGGAAAAAATCTAAGTTTTATTAAATTTATGATTTGTTTATCTTGGTTTTGATATTATTTTTGCTTTTTCATATGAAGTCTGATAGACTCTATCAAAAAGAACTACACGACAGTGTAAAAATCGTAACATAACATCGGAGCTGCAATGTTAAAATTATGATTCTTCGCCTAAAAAAATGTGTATGTGCTCATATACGAATATATAACCAATAATACTGCTTCCTGGTTTCACAGGTGTTTGTTTTTCACGTGTCTGCCTAACGTTTGAAGATTATCAATTCGCACTCAAACGAGATGTAAAGCGATTTCTTATAAAAACAAATAAAGAAGACATAATTTAATCTAGCTAATCGAATTGTCTATTTCAAATTGACAATTTTTATAATTTGCTTGTAGTGTAACAAAGAACAACATAATTTTTATGATTGGATGATCACATTTTTTAGGGTTCCGCACCTCAAAGGGAAAAACGTAACCCTTACAGGATTACTTTCGCGTCTCTCTCTCCGTCACAGCGTTTTTCTCTGAAACGGCGTGACATAAAAACTTGAAATTTGGCATAGTGTTGGATTTTGATGACGCGCAGATATTCCGATAGTCTAAATTTATGAATAATTTTTATTTCATTCCTCCCGCCTAAAATAATTTTTTCTTGGGTCGTGTGAGATACCGCTTAAAGGGAATACTTTGAAGAACTTTTTAAGAAATGTTTTTTTTTTTCAAAATTTTAAATGAATTGGTATTAAAGTTATAGTTAAAAATGTGCGGAAAAAGAAAGCAAAATCTGAAAAATAAGAAATTTTCTTTCAATATATAAGCCATGTTTTATGCAATCAACTAGATCCCTATGAAAACATGGCGCCTCCTTATCTGCTTCAACACAAAAATCAGCAGAGAAAGCGTTTACAAAGATTTTAAAGAAATTTGATTAAAAAATATTGAAAATATTTAGTAATCGTGCCGACAGTGTCAAAAAATATGATTTCAAGAAAAGCACGTTTAGAGCTTTTGGACTCTTCGACACGCGGTTACATTTATTGCTATAACTTCGTAAGGAAGTAGAATTTTCGAAAGAAGTCGTTTTCTTAAATATTCTTAAAAGTATAGAAAATAAAATTCTCTCAAGAAAAATAAAATCGATCGATGAAAGTCTCAGCACCCTTTAAGTCATTTATTAAAATTGTTTGTAGATTTCTCTAGGTCATTCTGTTATTTTAATATATTTTATTTTAATGATCATTTCGATATAATTTATGTTTCTTTTATGCTTTATTGTTACATCTAGAGGATACTTAACATTTAGCGTGCATATTCTGTATTCTAATATAAATACCAATACGCAACACCAGAAAACTCCTCATATACTCGCATTTGATATAAATTCACGATCATCTCGATCAAATGTATTTTTGAATTTATTTGTCATGTTGCTTTTTTGTTTAATTATTTAATGATAGATCTGCTTATTGAATTAAATTTAACTTGTGGTAGTTGCTGAGAGCAAATAATAAATAATGATAATTTAATAAAATTTTATGCTTTCATTTTTAATTATGTTTTAGTCTTAATTCAGGAAGCCCTTCTAGATTATTTAGTTTCCAAATTTAAGGTGTTGCAAGGCTTGCTACGATGTTTGTCGTGAAATAATTCACTCATAAATGTTTTTTGTTCTTTAATAATTCCTGGTATACAATTCTCGAAAAGATATGAGAGGTTAACTTACGTACATATTTACAAGCTTAGAGAAAAAAAAACACATACGAGAACCTCAAGAAAATCTTCGTTTAAATGTTTCTTCACATAACAAGCAAGCTGACGGTCAGCAAGAGATATGCAAATTACATTCATGTATGCACATATGTGGACAAATTTCGTTATAAGTCCAAACAAATAAAATAAATGAGGTATTAATCGATTTGACTAATTATGAGCCGTTTCACTACTTTACAGTTGTTACCCTATGACTAATGACTTAGTTAATCATATCTAATTCTTTATGAGTTACATAAATACAGAAACCGTCTAAACTTGAGTAATTTGCTTTAATGGTCTAGAAGGAAATAATCGATAGAATTGGTTGAATGTCCAATGGATTCGAACTATAGCGCAATACCACGAAGCCAAGATGCGACAAGTTTTCACAATAACGCTCTTTCGTAATCAAATCGATTTTTGTCGGAACCGGAGGAAAGTCTGTGATGATGTTTTTAATTTCAATCCATTTCCGGAAGAAAAATTTGCAGCAGTTAATTGCGATGATATCGGGAGCTCCGAATGCACAAGACATCTCCTGGGGGATTTGATTAGTTAATTAAAATAATCAGACTCTAAGATCTTTATTCGACTTTTTTTTTTTGGGGGGGGATAATCCACTATGAGGAAGTCAGTCGATTAAATTTACTTCACCGCGTTTTATCGTCAGATATTTCGATTTCCTGGCGCTCACTTGTGGAATGGCGCAACGAAATTTTAATGAATTGTGATATTTCCTCTTGTTTTATTACTCGTTTTGCCATTTTTACGATTAAAACGTGGTGAATAAACCAAGGTGTGAAGTGGAGCCTCATTTAAGCGACTGCGGTTGTTTATTGTGCTGTTTAATTCCATTAATTTTATGCCTTGAAGGCCTTTCACTGAAATAAGTTTAGATTTTGTTTTCGGCTGAATGAATTGATTTTATGGCAAAATTAAACCATGCATAAACTAAATTTATTATTAGTTCACACAGGGGTTAACTACAACACGACGCCCTAAATGTGAATTTATATTAAAATATATGAAAGGTGCGCGCACGTAAGCAACTGAAGAAATTTAGAAATTGAGGTTGAATTTGAAAATATTTGTAGTATTATTGACTTTTCTAAACTAGTTAGTTTGTAATTCTTAATCGTATAAGATCTATAGCAATAAAAGGAAAACATTAAATGTTTGTAATTTTTCATAGAATTCAACTCTCCGTAAAGTGGATTGCTTGCTTTTATGAAATAAGCAATCTCGGAATGTAAAATCTCGTTATCTTTCATAGAAAACAACAGAATTTACTTTTCTTACACTTTACTATAGTCTGTAAACATAAAACCACATACCAGGCATAAATAGCTTTCGAAGAAGTTTTTTTTGCTATTTTTAAGTATTTTGTGAACTGAAGAGGAAAGTAACCGTCGGGGTAGAAAATTGCTTCAGAAATGAGGAAAATACTTAAATAATGAATTTAAGATGTTGGCGCATACTTCTTAAAGAATAATTGAACTCGGAATCACATCTTTTCTTAATATAAATTTAATTCACTAGTTTTGTTAATCATAAAAATAGACCCCGGTTTGACAACTACCTGCTTAAAAAAGGTTTGGGATACTATTGATACAAAATATAAATAAAATATGACTTAATTCTCTTCACACTTATTTAAAATAAGCTCCAAACATTAGAAAAAAAAACTAAAAGCTAAAAAAATTCGTAAGCCCCCGAAAATTTTAAATTTTAAAGGGATGATGAATGATATAAAGTTTATGGTTAGTTGATAGAGAACTTCAGAACTTTAGAAAATGATAGATATGGACAGCTTTTACTGTTTAAACGAATTTTAAGTGAATCGCGTTGTGGTCGCCTCTTTGTAGACTGGTCTTAATTAAAGTGTTCAAAAGCAAAAGAGCAAACAGCCTGTGAAAGAAGTGGCTCTGGCAAGATAGCAATAAAGACCTCTAACCGCTTCCCGATTACAAGTCCTTGAGATCTTAAATAAGCTTCGGCAGACAGCAAACAGCTTCCGTAGCCTTTTGTAGCTTCTTCATTTCCCGGCAGCTCAAGCAAGTGTACCTATAGCCGATTAATGTTTGCTTACTCCTCCATCAGCCGAATGAAGTCAGTCAATTTTGCCTAAAACAAAGAAAGGCAAGGCCGTGCCCATGCAGACAGGGCTCGAAGGGCAAGGTGCCTTTGTCCATTGTAAATACTTCAACTTCGCTAAATTCAAATTCAATTTTGGTGGAAATTGGATCAGAATTCTGCGCGTCAATCGCGAGCTTGGATGCAGGACTGGGACTTACCGTGAACAGTGGCCGTATGGACGCCCGCATCAAAGTTTTTGCTATGAGGTAATTGGTGTTGCAGTTGCACTCCTTGGTACTTGATGCCCGGCTGGGATAAGTGAATTGCTGAGCCGCAGGAGAAGTGATTTCCCGTTGACGGGACAGGGTAGAAGACCGCCGCGCCAGCGCTTGAGTCCATGGCACTCTCGGTGCTGCCCCTGCAATTGAGGCTATTCCGGCAGTAGTTGTTAGACGTAATCCCGTAGTGCTTCGGTGAAAGTTGCTGACTCGAATTTTGACCCATCGCAGGGGAGTCCGACTTTATGGAATACTGGCTTACCGCGGAATGCGTCCTCAGCTGCATGCAAGGTGAGCTATGGTTGAACTTTTGCGGTGAGGTGTGAATCAAATTGCACGAGTCTGAAAGAAATGTTGAATAAACAATAAATACGAAGGTCTATAATAACAACTTTTAATGACAATAGATTATGAAAAGTCGTAGACTTATGCCACACAGAGGGAAATATCGATGGTTAAATTAACCCTTATAGTCAAGAAGCAATAGACGAAGAAGATGTTTTAAGTTAATGCAAAATTTTCAAATATGAACCATATTTAATTTAATACCATATTTCCTTACAGGCGCCATTTCAATTTTATTTTTTCCTTAGTGTAGTTACTTACAGTAATATTATATACCATATTTATATTAACATTTCAAGGACTTAAATATTTTAAGAAAATTTCATTTCAAAATTTCCAAAGTGATGGTACAGCCTCCACTAAGTTGGAAATATAAAAGAAAATGTACTACGTCAAATTTTAAAGCTATTTTCTTAAAATATTCATAAACGAGCACTACCAACTTTAGTAAAAGTTAACTTTATTTTAAAATTAGTCTTTAAAATATAACCTGTTCATAAGCAATCCCAAATTCCATTTTACTACCTTCAGCTTTGATTGTGGCATTCCACCAAAGATGTAGAAATACTTAAAGTATTCTACTTTCAATTTTTCGCCGAACGATTAGTAAAGTAGATTGAAAGGTTACAAAACTATATTTTCTTTTTAAATTTATCTTTAAGGAGCTAAATCACTTTGAAATTTTCAAAAAATTGATTTTATTGATTATACCTTCATCATATAGTTTAGATTTTTAAGAATAATTTGCGACGTTAGAGATGTAAATAATCCAAAAATTACCTGAGTTGTAACGATTTCAAATAGGCGAGGCAAAGAATAGACCCCGGCCGTACACCTGGAGTCCAGAAAACTGCTCAAATCGAATTTGATGATATTTCTACTTACTTCCATGAAAGGACCGATGCATGGTTCAGGAATAGCATATTAAAGGTAATATAAGAAAATTTTTTAACGCGGCACATTTTTCTTTTGTTTTTTCCTCGAAATTGATTTTTCAAATTGGCGTTCAGCAAAAAACAAACTATTTTCTGAGAAAAACCCTGTCAACAAAAATTACGCTTAACGATGTCATTTTGTAAATAAAAAAGAAAACATTGTTATTTTTATATAATTTAATATATGAAGGGTTTAATTTGAAAGTGATATAAGTCCATTTTTAAAGACAAATTTAATTTCATCTTATTTTTTTGTTAAAGATTTCAAAGTAACCCCTTAATCCCTAAAGTCCTTGAAATGCTTTATAAAAATTTAAAAAGTCTTATGTTCGTCTATGTCTATGAATGATTTTAAAATCAGTGCTCAAGACGTCTTAGAAATTATTGAACCGATTTTGATAAGATTTGTTTTCGTTATCATTCATGATCATTTTGTATCAGCATTGTCCTTAGGAAGTGCAAGGTTTTCCCAGTGAAAAGTTATTGGGCTTTTTATTACAAGTTTTTGTAAAGTACGTTCGTTCAAATGCGACATTATGCGCATATTTTTCATTCCTTTCGATTCCACACTTAAGTGAGGTGAGTTTTAAGATGCAGTTCATTCTTAAGCTTATTAAAATATTTTTTCAAAGCTACCAGGTTTGTTAAAATTAGTTCATTTGCCCTGGAAAAATAGTGTTTCAAATTGCTTTTTAAAATTGCTGTCTAGAACTTCCTTATACGGGGAAGCAATTAGTACACTAAAATATGAATAAAACAAGTCAAGTTGCGCATTTTTCAAATTAAAAAAAAAATTTAAATTATACTTACCATCTCGTTCTCCTCTGGTTGTGTACTCGTATGTGTGCAATTTTGCTTCATTACTTACAGCATCATATTTACAGACATTACAGTCCATCTGAAATTAAAAAAAAGAAAATTAATTGAACCTAAGTAGAACGAATAGTTATTTAATGTCTTTTAGTCTTAATATAAAATATTGAACTTTAATCTAAATGTAAAGGAAAATTGCCAAGATTTCGTGAAATACGAAATCTACACAAAAACTACAAAAATCCTTGTAAATATGAAGACAAAGGCAAATATTGGCTTTAGTGGCTTTAGTTTCGTCATTTCGCAAATATAACACTTTTGGATTTCTGTAGATTTAAAACATATTTTGTGTTGGAATAAGTAAATATATTTGAACGTTACCAATAAATATCTACAATGAGATCTATACTATTTTATTATTTTTGTAAGCTACAATACAGAAATTCTTCGCATCCCGAACACAAGTTGCTGGCATTCCCTTCCTTTATTTGAACTTTTAATATCTTTATTAAGTTCGTAAAAGATTCTTGAATTGTTTTTGTGTCTATGCCTATCCATGCTAATGATATGGCATCTTTAAGTTCGTTAATGGTTAGAAAGTTGGTTTTGTAAGTATAAACATCTTTAAATATAGAATCCCAAATTTTTTCCATGACATGTAAATTAGAACAAGTTTTCGGTTCATCTTTTTCAACCATTTGATTTTTTTGGGGCCAGACGATTTTGGATTTGTCAACGGATGTGTCTTTCAAAAGTGTTGCAATTGTTCCCTCTATTCTTTTGATACAGTCTTCCTCATTTGTGCTGTCATCGATGAATAAGAGCGCTATGGTGTCTTTAGATGAAATACATCCGTAAGCTGTTGTTGTTGTTGTCTTCTCTCCAATCCCATCGACGTTGAGATTTGTGCAGAAAGTTCTAGCCGATGCAAAAATTAGTTTCCGCCAACTTGATGAAAAGGACTCCAGTTCTTCCATTGTAAATCTTAAATATTTTTGCTTCATATTCAAACTTTTTTTTTAAATCTTTTGCCTTTCTGGCTTGTAAAATTCGAATACAGAATAAAATAATTTTTTTTAGAATGGTAATGCAATTTTTAATATGTTTGGCCGGAGTGATCACGAACTTGTTTATGTGAGGTTATTTTGGAAACTGTTGAAGAAACGCAGAGTCAAATTCCTTTTAAATACTCCTCTATTTCACCGTTTTCAAAATAAAAATCTTAAAATATATGTAGTACCTATGTACGTATTTCCTCCTGCCATAGTGTTGTTAGTTAGGTAGCCTGATTTTGAAAAAAACATTGATTCCATATAATTAACCTTTTTTCCTAGTAGTAATTTAAAGGGTTCTTAAAGACCTCCATTCCGAAACAACAATAATTTTAAATGTACATTATTTTGGGAAGGTCTATGATACGTTAATATTCTCTTCATACAATAAAAATAATAAAATCTTTATTGATTTGTAATTGGTACTAATTAAATGGAAGGAAGCAGACTTGAAAAAGAAATTATTTTAAAACGACAACAATTTTTTTGGTTGATTGCATTTACGATTTGATTTCGATATCACATAGGAACGAAAATATGTGAACTTTGTTTGGGATATCGTTTTAACTTCTACCCAAAAAGTCCAACAGAACAGTAAGATAAATTTACGAAATTTCGGTAAAATTTTTCATTTTTTATAAAATATAGTACTAAGTTTTACTTTACAAAATTACAGAATAGATTGTAACGTAGTTTTTGTAATCACAAAACTCATTCCTTAATTAGAATATTGGAAAAAAGTAGGTATATTTAATTATAAAATGTCATCAGAAAGGTGAAAATACTGAAATGGAAATTTAATTTCCTTCACGTGCATTATCATGCTAGTAGTTTTTAATCAAACACTGTCATTAAATATAAACCATCACTGTTTATTCCATGCGTAGCATTACTGAAATTTAAGCTATTAATCCGATGTGTATCCATACTTTCCTTCATCACTTTACTTGACACAACTTGATGCTTTCTTACACGATGGGGAATAAGAAACTCTTGCATCTTAATGCTTGTTCCACGTTAGAACGTACTCGATTTAAGGGGATGCATTCTTAATTTAAGTTTGAAAACGCAGAGGAGAACAAATTTATTCAATTTTAAGGTTAAAGTAACTCTGGAAATTCTTACCTCAAGTATGTATGGAAGGGGTAGTAGAAATTTTACCCGATTTAAGATTACTTTAAGAATAACCATACCCCAAATTGATGAAGTTTCCAAATCTTAATTTAATGTAAATTTTCGTTTTGATTTGATAATGCGAAATTTCGCTCAGTGTAGCTTTTTTAATTCTCAGGCAATCTACGCTCAAAAGACACCTATTTTCTTGACCGGTTACACTAGTCTAACCTTTTAACTAGACGAACAGACCTTTAGAGTTGCGAAAATATAGAAGAATAATAATTTCATATTTGAGTTAGAATTTGAGCTACCAACTTCCTGATATTTTATTACTTTTATTATTATTTATTTCTCAAATTGTTTGTACAAAACATTTATAAAATTACAGCCATATCTGGTTACATTATTTTTAATATTTTTATGTTATAGCAGTTTTAAATCTAACGCGATTATTTATTTATCTAGAAGTAGTAAATTTACATTGTACATCTCACAGATCCATGGTAAGTCTAATGTCACAAACTGCATTCAAATATTTATTTAAGTTTTTGATGCCAGCTAGTGGGTCATTTTCTAAAATTTTATCTTTCATACGTTCCGAATTATTTTCGCTTGCTGTGCATCCAAACAATCTTGGCTCTGTATACGTTGGACACTTAAGTAAATGACATACATTACAATTATTATTAACAGAGATTGTCGGGTTTGTTTTGTTTATGAGGCGACATTGGACTGTTGTTCTCTAAATTAGCATAGGATGTATTTCTAATGTACTCGAGTTTCGTATGCTCACGATGTCGCTTTTCATTTGCGTCTCCTTGAATTCGTCTAGAATCCGTGCCTATTCATCTTTGAAGTTATTGCAAAAGAGGGTATTGTGTTCCACATCTGACCGCATAGTTCTGACAGCGTTTTGGCAATCCTAGTGATTTTTGATAGAAGACAGTCTGTATTTTGTTTATTTCGTCGAAGTATCTCAGACCCCAGATTTCAATATCATAAAATAGGACACTTTCAACAGTTTTTTTTGGTGTTCCAGGGTTAGCAATGAGTGGATTTTAGGAAGTTTATTATTGAGCTTTTGGGATTGAGTATTTAGCTTCATCTAAAGTATTGAAACATTAAAAGCATACACCAAAGTACGTGAATTTTTCTTTTTTACTTTCTCTATAGGTTCATTTTCACAAGTAAATTTGAGTCTTCTTTTCCGCAATTTCCCCCGGTGGAATATTAAAATTATTGATTTTTCTTTATTTATTGTTAGTCCATTTAATTTGAAATATTCCTCTAGGATTTTGGTTTTCCTTGTCAAATCCATTACGGATATTGCAAACAGCGCAAGGTCGCCCGCATATGCTTTTCGTAATATAACAATTCAGGGCTTTATAGAGATGTCCTCTTTCACGAAATAATAAAACAAATTCCTTAAAAGACGTTGATTATCTAATCCTATTTGATCTAATCTGATCTTATCTGATCTACTTTTAACTAGATAAATCTAATAATTAAATGTTGACAGGAAACTTTAATTTGGCTTGGGCCGTTTCTATAAGTTTGGAAATAATAAAAGCGGACGATTCATTCACCTTGCAAAAGGTGGTAGTTCAGAGGGCAGGTAGTTTTAAGAAAAACATTTCTTGAAAACAGACGAAAGTTTGTGAACATTTTTAGTTTGCCATCCTCTTTTCAATGTTATTGTTTTAAACTTTTCTATATTTTTAATTTCTCCAAACGTCCACCGCGAAATAGAAGAGAAACTTTTATGATCATGGATATATCGACCCCGCGCCAACCTGGACTCGAATAACTTCCAAATTAGGGAATCATATGGCGAAACGATGACTATAAATGCATTTCATTGCTTTAACTTCGTTGGTAGCAAACTTAGTTTACTCTGTCTGAGCTTACTGAAAACTCTTTGTCGCCAACTGCAAAAACTAAGACTCCACTGGACTGGACAAGGCTAATTGAAATGGATGTGTAAGGGAGTACTTTTGAAATGGTAAAAACTTTGCTGAAACTTTGCCATTCGGTAGCTAACTCAGGCGTAACTCTCCTCACTTGCTTTGGTGAAATCTTGTGGGAAGTGTGCCACCACTCGCAGACTAACATTTCTCTTTTCAAGTAAATTAAATAGAACAAAAATGAATTAAAGTTTGAAAAGAAACTCAGCTTCTAATTACTAGTTTTTTTTCTTTCGGTTTTCATGTGTACTAGATGTTCTTTTCGATAAAACTGGTATCCAATTCTACTTAGGATTAAAATTTAGAATTTTCTTGTGATGAGTTTGATTAAGTTATTTTGAGAGTTATTAAACATAGGGGTGCTTTTTCAATTAAAAAGTTAAATCTGGGAATATTTAAAGTCCTAATATCAATTTGATAATAGAAAAACAATATGCTAATATTTGAATTTGAAATTTTTTTGAAAAAAAAAAGATTAGAAGGCCGAATCTGCTATGTTTTGGCATATTCTGCCTAATGGATCAGCATGTAGTTGTCTTTCGACAATAATTGCTAGCAAACAATTAAATATTAGTGTTTTATTATAAAAGTTGCCTAAGTCTATTTCCCATAAAAATCAAGCTAGGATTTATAATATTTAAAATTCTACATTATGTTTTCATTTTTAAATAATTTTCAGCTAACATATTTAAAATCATTGAGATTTTAAAAACAGAAAATTAACTGCTTAAAAGAATAGCTTAAGTCCAATTTTAAGGGCTTCAAACTGATCTGAGGTTTCTGTGTAATAAAATTGCATTAGATAAGAGCTCTACTTATTCTTTTTTTAATATTAAAGTATGAGGGTTTGATTAGATCAGATAATGATTTTTTTAATATAATTGTAATTACATACTACGAAAACATAAAAAAGTGTAATTTGGTTTAAGAGTAGATTGCATTTCAACTAAATCTTTAGAGGACGCGGTTTTCAAAAGGTAAGCAAAATATGAATAAAGAGAGTTAGTTAAAAATATATTGAATGCGATTTTTGAGAAATGAATTATGTAAAATGTTCTATAAAATATCAACGAATTAGGATACACAATTTCAAAACTCTGTATTTATAACGTATCGATGGGGAATAGGAAACACAACATGGACACGACTTTGATTATAGTTGTCCTTTGTTCGTCAAAGAAATATTAATATTTCTACATGATAAAATTATCTTTTCGTTTTAAATAGCGCTCAATTCCTTGAAATTTAAAAGCGTTCAAAGTACTCGTATGACTCTTGCATTGTAGTTCATTGCAATTCTACCTCATTCTGAAATAAGTTCAGTGTGTAGAAAAAGTGGATCTTCTTTCTAAGAAATAGGGAAAATTAAATAAAATTATATATTTTGGAATAAACGGTGTCTGTAGGTATAGGTTCACGCATACGGAGTTTTTGAGAATTTTGATTCATCAAAATATTAAATGATAAAAGGGTGTATTACTATACCCTTTAAGTAAAAGATAAAGAATTGGTAGATTTTCTCCTTTTTAAGATTCTAAAAATAAATTAAAATATACTTTTGGTAACGCTCCCATTTTAGACCCTTTGCAGTAAAAAATAATAGTCTTAAAATATTAACATTAATTATTTCATGGACATAAATTGTTTTTTTTCCAACTACTCTTCTTCCATCTTAACATATCGCAACACTAGTAAGACAAGTAGTATTCCTCCAAAGAAAAAATTCAATATGTTCGAATTTGATTCCTCTTCGTATTACGTGAGATAATATTTAAAAAAAATCTAATCATATGATTGACATTTGACTAATTTTCTTTTATCTCCTTATCTTTTTGAAATCACTTAAAGTTTGCTTTTAAAAGTCATTTCTAATAAGATTCTTTAGACAAATTAGTTTCTCTTTGAATGCGACTTATTGAACTTTGAACATTTGTGCCATGTGTGACCAAGTACTAGGGTTTTGCTTTAAAACTCATGATTTTCTTCATAAATCTTAACAAGATAGATGAAACGTTGCTTACAAAAAGATTCTTCCATGCTTTTGAAGAAGAAAGATGTCAATGTGAAATGGTTTTCTTGCTTGAATTTGATAAATAGTGCAAAGTAATCTGTCTTAGATGTTGGATAAAGAACCACATACATTCACTTATTGTTCCCAGAAATCAATCGAAAAGACATAAAAAATTGCAGAGTGTATGAAAGCCATCAATTGATCCCCTATAATCAGTTCTGTGTACAGTGGACATTTACAGTCCTCTTTCCAAATTAATGGAGATAAGGAACATTACGCGCGTCAGCCGTACACTTCGGACAATATGAGTCAGTCAGTGATAAACTCATTCCGGAAAATATGGTGACATTTAAACGTACCGAGGCGTATCGGAAACCATTTTCCAGTACTTGGGCAGTTTGAGTTCAACGCAGGTTACCATGACCCGATCTGTTGATACATGGCTCCAGTTATAATCAGGTCCCAATTAATTTCATGGCAACTGCTCGTTAAAGGCGGAATAATCAAGTAGCACTTTTGTAAGATGCAAAAATGGCTAACGAATTTTCAGCTATTAAAGAGCAATTTATTACCACATGAATAGTTGCCAAGCAATCAATGGGATATAGGAGCTCAATCCAACACGATCTCAATTAGCCCCGGTGTGCTGAATTATTGATCTCCTAATTACGTGGCACGTCACAAGTACAAGATGGACCTGTGCTTTTGTGGTTCTGCGTTGTCCTGCCGTCCTCCGTAGACGGACTGGAGTTGTCAGACCAGCCTCCTTAACTTTGCAGCCAGGACGAACACGAAAGCTAAATCGGAGTTCATTAATCATGGACAGTGGATGTGGATGGAGTTGGAATTAGGACGACGGACCTGTCTTGCTAGCCCGTAAGGTCTAGATTAGATGTTCATGTCAGCAGGGGAAGCGTGCAATCTGCAGAAGTTCACCACGATGAGCACTGATAACAATGTTAATGTGTAAATTAATACAAATTCGGGATGATTATAGTAATTGCTGGGATTACACTGGTAAGCCACACCTGTTCGCGGAGGTACATTGATGGTATCCCGGGATATCACGTTTGCTACTTCCCACAGCAGGTTTGAATCATGCACCTCAACGTTTAATTTATTCCGCACATCCTGCAATTTAAAGAAACAAAATTATCCTACCGTTGGAGCAGTATAATCTCCCCAGGAACTTCTTTGAGCAACTCCCGCTGGGAGTTTAGTGATATGAGTTATTACGTAACACTCCCGGGCGCTCCATTGTTGGAGACCCAATGGGCCTTAGCCGCCCCGTTGTAGCTATACCCTCTAATGGATGTTGCTTGCCTTAGCTTAACAGCAGTAGGGTTTTATTACTTTTAATTAATTCTTAACAAGCAACCTCTAGCACTCGCCTAATGAGAAAGGTACACGAATATTGTGGGCGTGGAGAGATTTCGTCTTTATTCCCTTTTATACGAAAATCCGCAAGGCGTAAAGTCTTTTTAATGAAATTAGTACCTACCTCATGTGATTGTCCTCCGCAGGGATTTTTCTTCGATTTCTCCTTTATTTTCCTCGAACAGCAAAACCTTGTGTAGGTGCACTGCAGCGCCTCGGCCAGAAGGCCTCCCAGGCTAGATAAGCACATTAGCATTAGAGGAACTCCAATTAAGGCATATAAAATGGTCACTACTTTTCCTCCGGATGTTCTAGGGGTGAGATTTCCGTGCCCTAAAAAAAACAAAAAAAACAAAGAGGATATTCAAATGTTTTCCTTTCTATTCGTATTAAAGCGAAATGCCACAACTGTTGCAATAAATTCAAATGGCGAACTTATTCTTTTTAAGGGAAAAAGATTTATAGGATTATCCTTTATAAGTCGTTATAATGGCTTCCCTCGAGAGCCACAAATTGGAAGCACCGTGCACCCGATTTGCCCTATATGAATCATGCCAACGACAAATCCACCTTGGGATTATTTTGCAATATTTCCCCCTTTTCACGTGTCTTTTCGTTTTCTGCTCAAGATTTGCCACAATTTTCTGCTCAGGACGGCATATGTTCGCCTCTTTTTCTAGTGGATTTTGATTGTTATTGTTATAGGAAATCGCATCTTGTGTCTATAAAGAATATTATAATAAGTCACACTGCACCAAAAAAGACAAACACGTTTATTCCAATCATTCAAATGGGTTACAAATGGTTTTTTAGGATTGTCGTCAAAGTTAAAGATTGCTTTTATTCAAAAATTTATGCTGATTTTTAAAGATTAAGTGTAATGACATATTCAAATTTTGATTTAATTATTTTATCGAATTGGAAAAAAATCAGATTGGAAAAACGATGACTCTTTTTGAATAATTTCAATGTTTAAAATTAATTTGCTTCCTATTGCATCGAAATATTGATGCTTTTTCCTTTAATAGTTTGCGAAGTATTTACATGTTTTTAATCTAATTCTTTTACAATTTATAAAATTAGAATATCATAGCGAACCACGAAACTTTCGCGTATTTTTTTTTTTTAACGAAAATAAAACTTTTTAATGAAAAAACTCAAACTTAAAAATCACTTTATACTTTTTGGAGCCAAAGTTTTGAGAGTTTTTATTTTTTTAAAGGGGTCAGTTTAAAATTGAAGTATCAATTTACCATTTACAACGATCTAGCCATTTTTGGGAAGGTTAACACGACGAAAAATAAATAGCAAACAGACAAATGGAAATCCGGAACAGCTCTAATGGACGCTCAGTTTTTCATCAATTTCCTACAAAATGTTCCGTAAAATCCCATAACTAAATATCTTCGTAAAATTAAAGGAACTTTTTTAAATTATAAGGTATTTTCGTAAATATTATACAACCAATTTGTTACTTTATTGTAAGATCTACAAAATAATTTTCGTAAATCCAAAAATCATGAGTTTCAATTAAACCGATTTAATTTTTACTGAAAATAATACTGAAGAAAATTGTTGTAAGTTTAATTGAACATTTTGCATATTGCAATGAAAAATACTTTGAACAAGTATTTCGCACAATTTGAAAATATTTCGTGAAATTGTACCAAAAGTTCTTGAAATTTAGAAAATTTTTGTTAAAAGGCTATGGTTAAATTTTAGTAAAAATTTTGTTAAACTTACAGAACATTTGCTAGCGCTAGATTATTTTGTTTTGTCATTTATGAAGAATGCTTTTTACAATTCAATTACCTGCTTAGGTATTTTTACAAAACTGATTTTATACTAACAAAAATGGATAACAATAATACTCAGCTATTTAAAATCATAAGATTTCTTCCCTCTAAAGACGAATGGTACGTTCTTTGCTTGAAATCTAATATCATTTCCTAAAGTGAACTTTACTTATATTGTTAAGGATAAAGTGAACTTAGATGTGTGTATTAAAATTTTTATTGAATTTAATAAACCTTCTGTCCATTTATATTATTTGCCAACAGGTGAATGCGCGGTTGGGCTTAAAATCCGTTTTTTTTACTTTTGTTAAGGAATTTAAAATTCCGTTTTTATTGAGTTTTGTTTAAAAAAGTTCATTATGAAATAAATTTTACTGTTTAGATAAATTTATAAATAAAATAATCCTCATTTCTCTCACCCATCCTCATTTCTTTCACCCTATAAATTTTAATTATTTTAAATGTGTTTTCCTAAAAGCAGCAGCAAATATCACAGGGTATGGGTATGTAGAGAATATGTCCTACATTTTACAAAAATTTTCATTAAATCATGATAATATTTAAAAAAAAAAAAAACTATTTAAAATCAAAGAACACAGTCTCTAGATTTCAAAAAAAGGTTCGTAAAAAGTGTACGCAAAATTTACAAAGTTTTCACTGGCTCGAAATCATCGTAGATTTTGGAAAAATTATCTGAATGGACAAACATAAAAATCCGAAAGAGAAATACTTTAAAACTGGTAGCACTATCCCCAATTATGCAGTAAATTCTTCCAGATTGGTCCAATAGTTCCTAAAAAAATCGCGACAGATTTAAGCGACGAATCTAAAAAAATTCGGTTAATTTTTATAAAACTATTTAAAATGCTATGGGGCCTATTTTCCAAATAACTATTTATATTGGATTAACTTTGAAACAAGTCCTTTTATGCGAAAAATGTAGTCATAAAAATCGCTGAGTCTAGTAAAAATTAATACATTCCTTACATAGGAAAAATAATATAGACGAATTGATAAGGAGGATCAGTATAAGTTTTCATAATTTGATTAGAAATTACTTTAAATAAATAACTAACTAAAACCATTTTCAAAATTAAGAGCTAGCTTTTTTAAGTAGATAAACTTCCTTTTTAGATAGAAAACGTTTTTGAGTTTTGATGTATCTTAGTTATGATTTTCCAAAAATCAAATTTCAGTTGTTCAGATCTCAGTCCAAAGTTATTTTTAATTTATTCACCGACGGCAAAGCAGTAGAAATAGCATTATCTATCATTAATTAAAAGTAATAGTAGTATACATATCTTACGTGAAAGTTTTTATAGTAATGTATAATAAAAAATAACAATAATAAATATTACCTAAAAAGAGTTATTTGGGTCGTTAGATAAAATAAAATAAAAGGTAAATTCTTGAAAATTCTTGTACATGATCAAAAAATGTGTTGCACTAATAAAAGTTCATTTAATAATATAATAATAATTAATAAAATTAATGGCTATTAGAAATTTTTTCTTTTTAAATAACAAAACAAAAATTTAAAGTTTAAAGTTTATTACTATTTTCTCTTTACTAAAATCAATTCCATAAGCACACCTGATGCCAATGGCAATGATTGATCTACTCAGCTAATAAATACCCTATGAATTTGATAGGACAAGGATCATTATAGAATAGTTTTTAAATTAAAACTATATTTCTCTATGTGAGTTAATTATTCCCCAAACTGACTGGATCATTTGCCCAACCAGCATATGATTATTGATATAATGATTGAAGAGGATTCATCTGATATTGCAATAAAACAAAACAAAAATTTCCTTAGAGATCAATTCAAGAATTCATTAAAACTGAATAAACTTAAATAATTCCAATAAATCACAAAAAATAAATCATTATCGTAAAATTAAAATACGTTTCAACATACCCCAGCGCAGTATTATTTTACTCAGTTGGGTTTAAATTAAATTGAGAGCGAACAATTAATTTGCAAACAAACGATAAAGTGGCAAAATATAGGACTTAATGAAAAGCTGTAGCTCTGAGGGTTCTAGGAATGTTATAATAATGGCATTTTTATAACAACGCTTCATTTTCGCTTATCGCAAATTTGACTGCAAAATTCTAGCAGGTAGATCGTTAAATCCTGAAAACCTTCAATAATTGATACGAAGCTTTGATTTACTTTTATAACTTTGATAACTTTTTCCAAACCTTTCGACAATTTTTTGTTAGATTAAAGTGTTAAGGTATAACTTGCTGATTGATTAATTTGTATATATTTAATATTTTTTGTCTAGTGGTGTAAATGTTTGATATATTTTTTTGGTGTTAATTTTTAAAATTTAATTTTTAAACAACAACGCACTGTGTTTTAAGAGTGATACAGACTTGGAGAAAAATATTACTCTTATAACGTGTTTACGTTAGCACTTTAATTTTTTATAATTAAAGCTACATTAAACAAATGCGACTTTTATAACCTGAAAATAGCTAGAAAATTAAATTATAATCTTACCTATTGTGGTAATTACAGTTATTGAATAAAGAAGAGCTTCACTGAAAGACCATCTCGTAGATCGACCCGTCTCTAAGCTAGTCAATCCACTCCGGGTTGCCGCCAGTATGGAACCCTCGAATCTTCTTAACTGTTCGTGCACTAGCATGGTCCAGTTCTTCTCGTACAGAACGTTGAGTTTCTCTGAAATTAGAAGCAATTGGCGAACTGTTATTATTCCATAAATATCTAAAGTTGTTTGGAGTTTTAATTTGTTCTGTTTACTGAAGTTGACCAAACTCTTGAAAGTTGTTTGCTACTTGCGCAGTTAATTAGTTTCCAGGGGGATTAAACGCGAGATAATCTGAAGATACAGTGTTAAAGTTGACTGACTAATAAAGCCTGGAATTGATTTTCCACAAACCTGAACTATGGAAGGAGCTATAGACCTTGAGGACACGAAGTTCATTAGCATTCAGTCGCAAAGCCCGAAGAGTTTTATGAAGAGTTATTTCTAGGTTGCCTTTATAAAATTTGGGCGTTAATTAAAAATTTATTTCCAAGAAACCTCAAGGTAAGGGTGAGCAACATTTAAAAAGTGATGCTCAACCAAAAAAAAAAAGAAAAATTCGCTTTTATTTTTATTACCACTTGACCTTGTTATCCAACTTTTTGTTGGGAAAAACATTCCTAAGAGCCACAAAAGAGGGTCGCGGAATTTATGGTTGTGAACCTGCTATCACTTAGATCGACGTAATTAAAAGGCATCAAAAAGTCTTCCTAAGGGGGAACTTCTAGCTTAAAAAGGTTATAAATGTGTGCAACCTATTGAAAAGTACTTTTAAAAGGTATCATCTTCGTAACTTGCCACAAATTACACGTTGAACGCTTGAATTAATATTCAGATTTATCTCTTTAATTTTCGTTGATATTCCGAGCAACCCCTTTTACAATCGTGGCGAAAACCTTGAGGAAGTTAAATAACAATTTATAAAATCTTTGTCTTTAATGTGTTCTCTACTGCAGACGACATGTTAGAGATTGTTTTCAGTCTCAGATACGAATCCTGCGTTGTCGTCGACAATTCAACAAAAAGTCAAACGGGGGCAGATGACCCTCACAAGCAGAAACTATTTCATGGATTTTATGCTTTTTCATCAGAGAGTTCTAATTCGTTTGTGATTCCGCATCGTCTCACATATGCAAATGACAGAAGGTTATAGTGATCTTTCCCCATACTCATTCGCGAACAGAGCCAAAGGATTGTTTTTAGCAGTGGTACGACACGAAACAATATTGGATTTGAAGGTGTACCCATGGTCGCGAAGTCTATTGGTTTCATCCTGTGGTTATGCTCCACTGCATTTGTCTTTATTTATTTGAGAACTATCTAAACGCGTCCTTGTTTTCTTTTATTAGGTGAGCAGTTGCCAAATCGATAAACTTCACAAATAGGAAGGTGAACTTTCAGATAATTGATACAGATTGATTGAAGCCACCACAAGACTGAAAAAAAAATGAATACAAAACTTTAAACGTTGAAATGTCGTAAGGAGCATTATTTTTGTTATTTTTAAGGTGATTAAGTGTGTTCATTTAACTTGTCGAAAAATCTCAAATTTTACAAATTAAAATAATATCGATGAAAACTTTAGAAGAATAAAAAAAATTTTTTTTTTTTTGAGCTATTTTGTTGAGGACATATTTTTATGAAAGTTGCTTAACCAATCTCCAGCGTAATTATTAAATTAAATGATGAATAAAAATTCAAATTTAACTATACTAATACATTAAAATATTGTTAATTAGTTAATAGTAAAATTTTAAATTACTTGTTTTTCTCCAAAAATTAATTAAAATATTTTTTTTTCATTCTGGACATTAAGAAAAGTCAGTGAGATTTCACTGAATTCTTATAACATACACGGTAAATACAAACATACAAGAGGTGAACATATTTCTGAGATTACGAATTATCACTTTACAAGTAAAATTTTCGCAGATTATGAATCGTATATACAAAAAAGGTTTTAAGAAATGGTTCTTTATAAAAATAATGGTTAAATAATTAATGCATCCTGACAATGTTGTAAAATATTTATTAAATGACCTAGAGCTCAAATAATGGTCCATAATGTCAAAGAGAAATATTGCAAGGAGTTGGGTCTTTGTGAACTCTATCGCTAATGTACAATCGAAAATCGCCAGAGGACATAATTTAACTGCAATCAAGCCAGAAACAATGAGATTTTATTTGATTTACAATCGAAGGTTGTCACTATGAACTCTTTTACATAAATATGAATTCTAGTTGTACTCCAATTTCCTTCTCGTATTATTCATGGATATTCCTTTACTGGTGTAATTAAGGGTACATGGACTCATCTATGCTAATGAGATGAAATCGATCCCACAGAGGAACTTGCAACTTATCGTAATCAACTTGATATCTCTCGGGTCATTAAGTTTATTGTTTCCCCCCTTGGAATTGCGAATTAATCTTGGTAATTTTCGTGCATTCCGAGCAGCTAGATTCAGTCTGTAAAGGCTTCAAATGTAAAAAAATTCACTGCAGGAAAATTTAATTTGCATATTTTTATAAAATGAAAATCTATAGCTTTGGCTAGGATGTAGAGGTAAGTAAGTGTTTTAAATAATTGCTCCACAGAAGCATGTTACTATTGTAGAATTCCAGAGAAATTCTGTGAAGTGAATATTCTAAATAGGTATGCAGATTAAGCAATATCTAAGTTCTTAGAATTTTCCGACTAAGATATTTTAGTTTCAATGGACAGGTGGTATTCGGGTACTCTAACAAATGCCTTATACCTTTCAAACTTACTTAGAATTACTTAATATGGTTTGTATAATACCAAATTTGCATACAGAAACAAGATAGACAATTCAAGAAAGGTATAAAGATCAAAGTTTGCAGGCAAGTTGTTGGAATGCATGAATCTACATGATTACGACTGACCAAAAATCTTTATCGTAGTTCATAGCCTGCATAATTGATTTGAATATTAAAGTATTCTAGCAAACAAAGTTAATATTAAGTTTTCTCATACTATGTACGGTGTTTATTTACGTTCTAGTATTTTTAAATAAATAGAATATTTAAATAAATGGAAATTATAGAAATTACAAACTTTTAAATTAGTGCAATGATTTTGGCAAGACCTAAATCGGCAACATCCTGATACCTCGAATAGCGAAGGTTTATGTTAACATTTTTAACAAAAAATAAAATCTTCTTCAAAATTAAGACCTTACGAGGTGTAAACGAATTTTAACATTTTGAAAATTGTTTATTACTTGAAGTTAGTTAATGAGGTAGGTAGGCTAAAGGTCAACTTAAAATGCAAATTGCAAATTACTGGAACCCTTGAAAAATACTTGTTGATGTTTAAAATCCTCATTTAAGGTTTTAAAATAAGAAAAAACCTTCCTGTCTCTTGATTTCTATGCTTTCTTTTCTTTCTAACTTAAGATTAATTATATTGTATTTAAAATAATTAGATATTTCTTAGAGCAGCAGTGTAATTATGGAAATTGTTCCATATAAAAAATGGTTCGATATAGAAAACAAATTAAACGATAACTTGTAGGCGAAATTTTAGTAAAATAAGAGGGTAAATGCTTAGTCTAATAAAAAAGAAATTAGAATATTTATTTTAAATTTTGGATTTTTCTCAAATCGCTAAATTTTTCGTAATGTATTTCGACGGTGGTTGCACTTCTTAGGAGCTTTGATCGGCTTCTCGCAAATTTCGTTTTTATATAGAAATTAGGTCGATTTCCGATAATCTACATTTTTGCAGAGATCCTCATTTCCTGATATAAAAATGAATTATACTTTTTCTTATGATGGACTGTAAGTGTGTTCAATCACAAAAAAGTAGAGACTTAAAGTTATATGTGAAATCGACCTCTACTTCTATCATCGTGGCATTTGAAACTTCTTGAACTACCTAAACATCTCATTTTCTAAATGGTTGGCCTTTTCCCCAATTAAATTAATTCACAAAAATAATAAGAAATAGTGGTCAAATAATTGACTATAAATTGAACCATGAATTTTTTGAATAATCGGTAATAAATAGCAATAATTATGAAAGTATTAATACTAATAGTAGTAAATTATTTGATCTAATTAATTTAATTGCAATTTAAAATTTTATTTGTTTTCATAACAGAAGAATGTGTACACGTTTAGAGAATTAAATTATAATATTAAGGGAAAATTTTAAAGATTTTTAATTTTAAGTATTTGATTAAAAAGAATTTTCCTCTTTTGATGAAAATTTTTTTTAAACATAAAATCTTAAACTTAAAATTGTACATGTGGATGAGTAGGTAAAAGTATGGAGAATATTGTTTTAAAATGCAAATTCGATTAGCATATATCTTGAGAAAAATGGGAGAAAGATTTGAGTAAGTGCTGTGCGGTGCTCGTACCTTTGATATAATAAAAGCCTTTAAATCGGAACCATCCTGGAATTTTATCTTCAAAATTTGATGATAAATTTTTAAAAAATCTATATTTCCAAAAAAATGTAAGAAGGAAATTTCAAGTTTTGAAAATGGTAGACTCGATTTATCTCTCCTTAGTTAAAGGAATTGAGCAATAGTAGTTAAATTGTTATGGGTTGCATTAATGTAATGTAGAGAGTTAATAATAAGATCAAAATCTACAAAAGTATATGGCAAGTATATTTTGCTAGTATATTTACATATTTATAAATTGACATGAATTAGAATAAAAAATGTTATGTTAGGCACACTTGTAAAATGGAAACCTTTTTAAATTGGATATTGGTTTCAAATTTGGCCGTATGCGCGTTCTCTTAGATAATTGGCTATCTTGAAATTGAAGTATAATAAACTATAAAGAGAAGTATGCTAAAAAGTTCTGCTTATAAGTTAGATAGATACAAACTTATCATTCTAATTACATTTTATAGGCCGTGCGGTTTCATTAAAAAACTTCATCATCTCTATCGCGTATTCATCGCAACTGATTCGTTTTCCATTCTAAATGATGGATTAAAATTAATAAATAAAATAAACTAGAAATAAATGATTACGAAATTTAATTTGATTTAAATAAAAACGCGTGCACCTGACTGAAGAGCAAAGAAATTACGATAAATGCCTATTGAATTTCCACACTCGTTGACTCGTAGTCAAGTAGTCCGATGGCGGTGCGTGGTACACATGCTGTGTCATCGGCCATCAGCGTTAGTTCGTACTGTTGTATTGTCGACCATTAAAGTGTTAAAAGGGATATATTTTTTATCTTAACATGCTTTTATTGCCCATTATAATAAAAAAAACCAATATTTGTTGATTAATTTTGATATCATGTATGCATTTAGTGTTATAACTGCGCATGTATGCGTGCGTCTACCTTACAGCTTTCACTAGATGCGTATTGTACGCAAGTAAGGTGTTCCCAATTTTAATATTAGAAGCAATTGAAGTTGTAGAAATGTGCATCTAATAAAAGGTAAAATTGAGTCAAATTCCAATACAACTTTATTTTTAGAATTCGTTATTGAGCCATTAATAATTCTGCTATCAATGATACGATTCGAAAAGTATAATATTTCATAAAGTAAATGTGAGATTAAACGCGGTCAATAATTTTCCATTTATTTTTCCTGCTGCTATTTAAACTGTGTAAAAGGCGTAATTATGATTTAACGTGAAGTGTCTGAAATAGGCATCGCTATCGCTGCGTTTAATAAATATTTAGTGATGTGGACGGTTAACCACTTGAACGTACTTTTGGCTAGGGATGGAAGCCTCGTTGAGTGCTTGTAGGCTTCGCTAACGATCAACGTTAAGCCACAAAAACGTTTTATGGCCTAATTCAGGTTCGTTTTCCAGCAATTGGCATAAAATCAATAAAACGTTGGTAATCATGCGGTTTTGATAATACGGTTTTGTGTTTTCGATGACAAGAGAATACAAACGGAATTGGATAGACATGTCTGACATGGAGAACATGTCTTTGTCATCAGTTATCACTGGTGAATATTTCCTCCATTTAAACCGAAGATGAAAATAAAGGAAATAAGATCTATTTGCTTAAGGCACTCTGAAAAATTCCTTATATCCCACAAGAGTTGATATGTTACTACGAGGTAATTGAATAGAATTAACTCCTCCGAGGATAATCAATCTTAGCTTCTGGCGTCGACGTTTAAAGCAATTCAATTCCCGTTCAGGAACCCGAAAAACCACACCAGGCACAGAGGGTCCATCCTGATACAAAGCATACTTCCAGAGGGCTCCCCAACCCGGCCAGGATACAATTTTTCACTACCCTTCTTCAGTGATAACTGCGGCAAGCACGGATGGCACGCTATGCAAATTTTATTATCTTCCTCCAATTCAATTAAGTTTAGAACGAAACGATTTCACCTTGCTGAAAGGCCTAAAACGAAGCCCGGCCCCGGAGGCTGTTTCTTTTATGATTTGTGACGCTAATTCCGCTTGGATGGGTTTCAGTGCGATGCCGCGGCGGCCTTTACCAGATGAACAACATGCCCCAAAACATAACTCACCTGAGGAGGAATTGTCGAAATCTGCGGTACGAATACAAAGCAGGAAGCAATCGTCTGTTGTAGGTGCTTCCATCTTAATTTCCCATTGAACGAGCCACATCAGGACGGTACACAGCCGCCGTAAGTCTTAGGAACGCAGACAGATGCTAAACAGACTTTCGCTCCAAATGTTGTAATTTTCTTAATGGGTGTATGTTATGCCGTCTTAAACGTGGAACTTTCACGCGTCGCTGGGCGTTACTTAAAATTGACGTTCACCTTTCGTCGAGTACCCCTCAGGTAGTTTTCGTTACCGGGCTTTGTTTTCATGGTTTGCAGTGGGGGCGTATTACGCGATATGGTTACCGATTCATGTGCGGTTTAATGTAAAATTTTCCGGTTTTGTGGCTGTTGTCATCCCAAGGAGCCACTTAAAATACTTTTCGATTGAAGGCTGGAAAGATTTAAATGGATTTACTCCATTTCTGCTACAAATATCATAATATCAATTACAAACATAAGGCCTTTATATTCTCATGCGTGGGCACATGTCAGCAATATTAAGTAGATTTCGTTTGGGTTTCAATAAAATGGATCAAAATTGATTTTCCTTGGTAACGATCCTTTAAACAAAAGGTTATAAATGATGGCTCTTTTAATAGAAGTTGTTGAAGATTTATTTTTATATTATTTTACTTATTTAGGATTTATCAAAAACTGATTGCTGGAGAAGTTTTCAGGCAATGGACAAAATGTGGTAGTTAATGGTATTAAGGGGGTATTCCGATATTTGGGATATTTTTCGAGAATATATCCATGCAAAATTTCTTCGAAAATTTGAAAATAGAAATATTACGAAGGTTTGAAATCAAGGAAGAACGTAGTCGTTCACAATCTCAGTCTGAACACCTAATTTTTTTAAAAAAATACGATTAAATTTAAAAACATAAGAAAATTTAAAATTTTCGAATAGTTGTTTGTGTTTGATCAACATAAGCTCCATGTACTACGCTCTCCCTCAGGGGAACGTCCACCTGTCTGTTTGCATTTAACGTAATTTGAAGCATGAATTTATTTTAATATCACAGTCTCGAAAAATACCACATGACATTTTGGTCATGCCAGCACTCCCAACAGTTTTATAAAATGTCCAGATTCATTCGCGACACGGAATACCGCAAAATAAGTACTTTTAAAAATCGAGCCGTCACATTGTAAACGAGTTTTTCATTATGTTGAGGAAATCTAGCGTTTACACATTTCCACTCCAGCCGGGTGCTTATGTGTTTTTTATTAGGACCTAGGACAACAATGAGCTTGCTTTTCTTCCTTGCCCGCTAGAAGCAAAGCTTACCCACCTTCAGTTAGAAAATAGCGACTTCTTGGTCTGACTATCGTTGAAATGATCCTATCTTCACTCACTTGGCCTATTTACATGAATGCTGTAAAATCGTCTACTACTGCGGTGGTATCCGGCAGAGAAATAGAAGACCTTTTCGTACAATAAGACAATTTTGTACCTTAAATGAAATGAACTTCAGTTCAAAACGGAATAGGCCAAATTAAGGGACCTGAAACGCAACAAGTTGTTAAATTTAGTAAATAAAAAGTTTAGTTACAAAAATCTTTTGGCTTTATTAAATTCATTTTATCGCTGACTTACACTTTGGTATGAAATGCACTTTTAAACCTATCTCATTATTTTTAATGTTTCTAGGTCACATAAATAAACAAAATCTTGCTGGTCTAAAGGAAGTCCTTAAAATTCGTTAGAGTGTTCCTAAGTCTATTTAAATTTTTATTTCATATATTTTCTAAGTGATATTGAATTTATGTATGATACAAAATTACACCAAACGCCAAACGAATATTTTTAACATGTCGTCTTATATTTCAATTTATATTCAGGATAAATCTGTACTACCACTTTATGTTAATAAACATAAAAAGACCTTTATTTAGGGTGAATTGTATGCTTAAAATGTTTAGCGCTAAAACGGCCTAGTACAAAAAGGTGCAATTATAAAATATTACTTCTTTATTAAAATTTTTTTGTCCGCCAATAAATGTTCCTTTTCTATTTTAAATTTGAAGTTTCTTTTTAAATTTGAAAACTGAACAGCAAATAAAACTGAACTGCTTAGACAAAATTGTTAGACTTCGCATTATTACGAATGGTTAAATAAATTTTAAATGACCTCCTCGATCATCCCGTTCAGCATTTCTATTGACACACCAAATTGCCTCGCGAAACTCAAACCGAAAAAATTTACAACTCTAGAAAAGCGTTCTCTAATGCTGAAAAAAATTAAATACAGTTTTCGCAATAACTCATCGCCTACCTGAAATTTTATAATTGCTTTTTCTCATTAAAAAACCCAAATTGAATTCAAGGGAAAACCACTATTTTTGATATTTTAACAATATAATTATATAATATATTTATATATATTATTAATGAAGATGTGATTTGCGTACGTTTGTATGTTCTTTGTTTTGTATAAATATAAGAAGTTTATTTTGTTTCATAATTTATCCTCGATCTTACGAAAATTGCTTGAAAAAAGCTATACAATCGCCAAACAGTGATCAGCTATTCGTTTGTATTTTTGTTTTGAACTCTATAAATTAATTTTGGAGGCTGTCATATCAAGAATTTTTGGTAAGGTTAAAATTTCTAAATTTCTCTAGAAAAAATAAGGGCGTGACAACCTTTTAGATTGTTGGAAAATGAAAATATTTCATACATTGGACAAGATAATAAAATCATGTTGTGAAAGCCTGGTTAAAATTTTCATGTAAATCTTGCTAAATTATAGAAACTAAGCAACCTTAGTATAAGACGGAAGTACAAAATGAGTTCTCTGTATAAAAGTTCTCACATCTAAACCTCCAAACTTAGTCCTATTACACTAAGATCAAGTACTAAAGGTGTTTCCTTGAAGAGAATTGATTACGATATCTTCGATTTCATGACAAAATTTGTTTATTTGTTCCAGATTTGTAAGTTTACGATAAATTACTTTAAATAGAAATTTTTTATTATATATAAATTTGTAAAAATGTATGATTTATTATTATTAATTAGTAAAACCCACTTCTACTCCAACTGTCTTAAATATACGTAAAAAATTAGTAACTAACAAGAAATCGTTCGTAATGAGATGAGTTTTCAAATCTATAAGACCATCATGCATTTTTCCTACGTCTTTTGTAACTCATGTGGTGAACTAGGAGGGCACGAATGATATTTCAAGATATTCATCAAATAATTACAAAAAATTTTATTTAAATCCATGACGACATAACTCGGGAGTATCGACTTTCAATTCTTTTCTAGAATTGTACGGCATATCTTTCGATTTTCTCCTCTATACCACTAACACCCATAAAAACTAGTCTACCATTAATTCAGTGTTTAATTGTTTAAAGTGCTAAGATGTTAATTCAGTGTTTTTATCTTTTCGCATTATTAAAACTTCTTATAATATTCCTTTCCATTGTAAATTAAATTCTTACACTTAACTCGGGTGCATAATGCAGTTGATTTGCATACTTAAATGAATTGGAAAGATGTAAGCACTCGTACAGCCATTAAAACCTGGTTTTAGTATCAGGGCTTGTATCTAGAGCTTGTCCCAGCTCTCCATTGTTTAAATTTAAAACTTGAAACGTAGCATGAAGCGCTTTTATCTGCGAGGCTATGTCTTAAATCCTTGGCCTGCAGTTCTCTCGTAATTTTCTTTCAACCAGCCATCTCTAAAATGTTGACAAAACTATGGAATTCTTAACTGTTTGCTAAATTTTTAAAGTCAGCTTGCATTTTTAATGCCAAATTGTTTACGTACAAACAAAAGAGGAACTTTCTATTCTGATTTATGAAATGAACGTGAACAAAAGCCAATTGTTTTTGGGTTGATTGTCTCATATGAATTACTAAAGAGTAGAACAGTGTCCAAGTTGAAAAATAATTCCAAATAGTTCAAGCATGCATTCCAAATATTCAAAATATCCTGTAATAAAGCAATTGCAAAATTTTTGGGTTTTCTCAATTTTGAGGTGAAAGTCATAATAATGGCGAAAGTAATATTTATCAGATTTTTATACGGACTTTAAATATGAATACACGTCTTGGAAATATTTGAATATATTCTGTGTTAGTCAAAAACAAACAAAAAATGAGACATTAAAATAAAATAGACAAATGAGGCATTTATTTTGAATATGGTTTAAGTCCCATTTGTTAAGAAGTGTCTATTTCACATTTCTAGCTTCTACATTTCCAATTAAATCCCTCAAGTGCGAGTAGAACTCGCACGCCGGAGGTTCCGTATCTTGCATACATGTATGTAGATATATGTACTATACTTAAAATCTATGGTAGATATTCTATCCGTATAAAATCGTCCTATAGTGTATGGCGGCATTCACTTTATTTTGCTGTTATCTCGAAAACGACGCAACATAAAATAAAAATCAATACTGTAGGTACGTGTATTAACTCTAAAAAGGTAATTTTTCCAATATGATGATAAGGACTGATTCGGTGATTAGGAGATGGGTACGAATTTTGAATAAAGGATGTAAAAATGTTCATGAACGAAGTAGACCATTTTTAGTTAATCTTTGATACCGCAAGCAGGCAGGAAATGGTGCACTGCTAAGACAAATGTTTAAACAATATTGGGAATGATGTGGACAAATAATTTTATCTTAGTAAATTAAGATTCAATAGAAGAAAAAATTCTTAACACTGGGAGTACACACCTCCGTACAGAACTTGGGAGCGCACACGGGGTCAAGTTGTCCCCAGAACATTATCAAACTTCTATATCTCGCGAACTATTTATATTTATGTTATAAGGCTTTTTTTACCTAAGAGGATATATTTTTCGGTAGGATAGTCGTTAGTTCAAAAATCCTAATTTTTAATAGGAAAAAAATATATTGAAATTGGACCTACCTCTAAACATGAGCTTTTTCGAAAAAATGTTTGAGTGATCCCCTAATTCCAATTCCAACCTCTTGTGCAATTTCCGGGTTAATCTTTATTTATTTATTTTAAATAGTCCTATTAATTTTCGAACAAAACTTACGATTTCTTAGGGACGTGGAAGTAGTACACTAAGACACCTCTCCCATTCAATTAATCCCTTTGAATTCTTAATAGGCTGAATGCCCCTAAACTAATTGCCTCACCACTAAAGTGGCATTAGCCATAGCACAAAGGAGCAGGTCTCTTGGCGTAATTTCGCTCAAATACTATACCACTAGTGAATACCACAGGAACTGCACTCTCATTAATGGCTGCGCCGGGGACAAGACGAACTCGTTTAATAGATTAAAGTGAAAATAATGGGTAATAATTCTGCCCTAATGAGTCTAAGGCCAACACCAGGAGGTAACTTACAATCTCGGCTTTTTATCTTGCCATGCAAATAGAAAGTTAGATTCATTAGTTACTTTCCTATTTAGGTTAAATTTATATTAACGTAAATATTGGAGTAGGTCGTAAATAGCAATTTAAATGTCAACGCATTTAATCAGATTCGCATATTGCGCTTATACCTCTCATTAGTTTTACTCATGTTAATTTTCCACTTGAAACCTAATAAAGACCGGTGAGACATTCTTTACGTGCACCGAATAATTTCTAGCATGTCTCGTGTTAGCGCTCCTCACATGCAAAAAATATCGCATTTAAATCGACAATGTCAAGAATATTTCAGAACATGAAAATACCTTCTTTGAATTAAATAACACGTCAACCCTACTTTAAGCATGTGAAGGATATCACAAAAGTTAGAAGTATCCTAATTAAATTATGGATTTCAAAGGTGTACGCTCTATACAAGGATATGTATACATAGAATTTTTGGAGTAATCAATATTTCTAATTAATTTAAATACAAACTTTATTGTTTCGTAGATTTGACAATTGGGTTCATCCAAAAATGGTCGACTTAGCAGAATAGTTGGCTTGATTTATTTTATACAATTAACTTTTCCTGGGTCTCCATGTGTGTACAAAAATAAAATATTAATAATAATAATAAATACTACATCCTTGTCGACAATATTCGGAATTTTTATAAGAAATCTTAGTCAGTATATTAGACAACAGTAAAAGTCCCTTCAAAATTAACTTATTACATTCTACGTACGTTAAATGAATGTTCAAGATTAGATTTTCAAGACTAGTTCAACACTAATCGCCGCGCATTGGTTACAAGGCATGTATATACGTGTATTATACATAAATATTATTCACAAAACAATAGAATACTAAATTTTTCGATTATAAAACTGTTACGACAATTTCAAAGTATTGTATTTTGTAAACGGATGCAAAACTGCAAGAATGGACTTAAGGCGAACTTTATTAATTTTTACATCAATTATTTATTCTAATTTTTCTATCGGTTCAGTTTTGTATGCTATAGATATCAATAAATGTCAGCCAATTAAAAAAAAATTCAAGATTTCCATTTTAAGGATGCTATTTAGGCAGGAAAGGTCAATAAATAATTTCATTTTTCCAGTACATTAGAACTTGGATCTAGTTGAATCTGTTTTGTATTTAGTAACTATATTTTAGCAAAACGATTGAAATTGTTTAGTTTTTAAAAAGTATTACTATCCCAAAAATAATATCAGCCAACTTTTCAGCCAGAAAATGTTCTGATGTCCAAAATGATATCAAGTTATATGTTATAACTATGAAGATTAAAATGGGCATTAAATTATGATTCCATATTACTTCAACCCTCATGGTACTTGAAAGTATTCAAAGTAAGTATTCAAAATATTTAAACGGGGGAAAGAGTTAAACATTTCGATATCAAATGAGAGTTGCCTGAAATGATATGAAGGAAAAATTGCCATAAACATCCATAAAATATTGGAAAATTGTAAAAATTACTCGCTCTACATCGCTTCACCGAAATCAGTAATTGGGAAAATCTATAAAATTGCTCAGGTGTAAAATAAAATTGACATCAAAGGAAAGCTGTTGACAGCCTATAAAAATTACCATATTCTACAACAAATTATTATTTAGTTCCAGCCTAGTAAAAGTGGCACTGAACAAATTTCGAAAGGTTTAGGAGGAAATCAAATTTGGATCTATTTGAAATAGTGCTCACATGTCACGGAATTATTAAAACTATTAAAGTGGAATGGAGCACTTTTAGGTCGCATATATTCGTAATCCTTAAAAATGCTCCTAAAAAATGTCATCCCAGACATTTATTATTACCTCGTTACGTGTCCTAATTCAATTGTATGATTGTTATTATAAGATAATTATAAGATGTAGCATGACCTTTTTATTGATCAGAAAACAAATTCCAACCTAGTCTTGAAGTTAGGAATTTTGACCAAAGAATCCTACCTACCTACCTTTAAATTATTCGACAGTCTGCAAAACTTGGTTTAAGGTCCTATCCTCAAACTTCGTATGTTAATATGAAATATTGTTTTACATAATTTTAATTTCGATGATTTCAAAAAAAAAACCAACATAATATGAAATGGATTTTTTTATTAAACTTAGACCACATTCAAAATAAATGGCTAATGTATATTGACTTAAGAAGTAGCACGTGAAGTTTCTTTTTAACAAAGCCCAGTATTTCGATTAAAATATATTTAAAAATTCAAATTTACCGCATGGGAAAGATAATGTACTTTTAATGTACTAATGAAAGAAAACTCCATACTTTCTTCTTAAAAAACTCTAAAAGAAACTTGCTTCACCCTGAAGAGAAAATCAAAAGAATCAAAATATATTCCTTCAAAAAATTTGAAAGTATATTCCTTTCGCTTAATACGAAAACCTACCTTGGGGACGCATATTGAATTCCAGAAAAGTAATAATACTATCTACTGAATTTAATACGTCGATAAAGTCGTATTGTAATTAATACCTAATGTATAAATAAACAATTATAGACAGATAATTACTGAGAGTGTATTTTTATAGGCTTAGAACTGTAGAAAAAAATCGTAGAGAAAAAACATGTCTTGAAAATCTTGCAAAAACTCTCGTTTATCATTCGAAATGCAAGAATTGTTCTTTTTTTAAGAAAGTAGGTTCCTTAAAAATTGAAAGTAGAGTATAATTCGATTGGTGATAATTAAGATAATTTTTTCAGTATGGATCAGTTAGTACTCACTATCAGACCTACTCTTACGGAGTAATGTAGTCCACATTGGGATACAGTACAACTTCTTACAAAGGAATATTTTAGAATATAGCTCTTTATATTAAATAAAGAAATCTATTTCGTGTAATTGACTAGGCAATATAAAAAGGATTTGATACTTAAAATATTTTTTCTCATAGTTCAAAGAAATATTCCTTTTTTGACTGCCTGTGTGCTTTTATTTGTCTTTAAAAATGTGTTGTGGCAGCTAAAAAAATAAATTTTAAAGCTACAATAAATAGTTGTTTAGACCTAACTATGAAATGTTATTAAATGCAATTTAACCAGATTTTTATGTGTGTGCAGTTTTTAAATTTCATTTTCTTGAATTTGGTTAGGTTTTGGTTGGTTTTTGTTTTATATAAAAATATTATTCTAAAATTCTATTGCATCCAAATTCTAAATTCGAAAATATCTATTTTTGCGTTATGTTTTGTATTTTATAATCAAATTAATTTTTTAAGTAAGTTTAAAATGTTATAAATGCGCTTAAGATTTCCTTGAGATTGTCCCAAGTACGTTAAGCTAATTAATTATTATTAGTAAATAAATTAATCATAATATAACAGGCGAAATATCTTGAAGCACTTGTACCTCTCTGAGACTTAATTTTTTAAGACAGAAAAATTTCAATAATATCAGCAATTGCTTGCAATTTTTTAAAAAAATAAAGGATATAGAAAAGGGCTTATGAAAGTAGAAAAACGGTCATCAAAATTTCATATAAGTTATTTTGATCGATCTAGCAATTTCCAAAATTTAGAAATAGGCAAACAAGTTGACAAAATGAGGGCAATCTTAAAAAATTTATAAACAGTGATAAAATTGCCCAAAATTTTATTTGGACACACCATTAAAATCTGAATGAGTTCGAAAATTTTCCAAATTATTTAAAGCATTACAGATTTAAGCAATGAGCTAATAATAACTCACCTGTTATTGTCCAGAGCTCCTTGAGACAATCCTCCCTGCTCTTCGCGATTGTGGCACTATTCCTAATTTCCCGCGGTGCCTCCAGCAACGGAAATATGAATGCCCCCATTATTGAGTAGAAGACAACTAGAACAACGAGGCCAGGCGTGGAGAAGATTACTTTAAGAATAGCACTAAAACAATTGTATCTTGTAGAAGTGGATTTCACCGTCTTTTCACTGTCAATTTCAAGATCCTCCCCCGGAGCCTGTTCAACGTCCGACATCTTACCCCGTAGTATCGTCCACTCATTTATGTTTGCACTTTTTACTACCTATCGATAACACGAACACGAGCTCATGACCCGATTTTCCTGGAACCACGTCCGTCAAATGCTCCCCTTCTGGTTGTTTGTGCAACGTTCGAAACTCCATCAAACGTGGACAATGCAGAAGAGGTCTTCCAGGATAATTATTCGTGCCTGTACTCTGGATGCTCGTCCTCTGCTTAATTGAGTTTTCATCGGAAATCTGAAATGGTAAAGGAGCGATCGGTTAGTCACGAGCAATGGACTTTCGTACACTGCAGGGCATCGTAATTAAACTAGACTTCAAAAGGTCTATATGCTCGCGGAACACACCCGGACACTATCAGTGCTAATAAATTTGAATTTGCAGTTAATCACTGAGCTGATAAATGCGGCCCACTAAAGGCTTTTGTAATTTCATGTAGTATCAGGTCGTGTCGGATCTTCTCACTCAGATTATCACCAGAGAGCACCAGATCACCACCAGATTTAACAGTTTTTTACACACACAATCGAAAACTACGGCGGGTTTCTGGATATGACCAGATTTCTTATGGTAGACTGATAACAAAAAAGATGATGTTCTAATTTAAATATACTTTAGAAAAATGAATCTAATTTGATATACTTCTTGAATAAAAGTTATTTGTTGATAATTTTTCGAGCAGAATTTTAGATGAATAACTTTAAGACGTGGTTCTATTTACACTTTGCATGCGTAACTTTTACGAAGCTACATAAAAACGGACCTAAATTTTTGAACGTCCATTGAACGAAGATTTTAGACTTTAACAAATTTTGATGAAAGCTTTTTATATATTGTAAAAAAAGAAAAAAAAAAGTATTCTATGTATGATAGATTCCACCCTCTCAGAATTTTCGAAAACCAGCTTCAAAGTGAGTAATTCCTTTAACAATGAGTTAATTAATAAGACCCTTTTGTACATTCACAAGACCTCATTTGGTTTTGATCAAATTTTATGCATTTGACTTTAATAGTGTTTCAAAAATTCTTAACCAACATATTTATGTTTTTTAACCTTATTTTGGATCCAACCGAATTTGGAATTCCGCCAATTTCTCACTATACCTCGAAATGACTCCAAGACCATCCCCCAAAAAAACAACTAATTTCAATTGCCTTGTACACATTTTAAATTATAATCGATTTTAAGAAAACTTTTCTTTTAGAATACTAACGATATTCTAAACAACAAGCAATTTTAATTTTCTTGTACACCCTTTAGAAGAAAACCAGAAATCCCATAGCCATAAATGTTTCTACTTTGTACCCGAAGAAGGTTGAATATCTTTACACCACTTTTTAAGTGAACTTTGGTGTAAAACTAAGTATTTGTTGGGATTAAAAATAAGTAACCTCGAAAGTACGAATTAAACGAAGTTTTATTACATTTGAATCTAAGTTTTAATTCAAAAGAACTCATTGCACAGTATACAAAGTTCCAACTATGTAAATACAAATTATACTCGTAAAACACAATACTGCAGGTATATTAGGCCAAGATTTGGGATATGATACGTCACATTGAAAAAATCGTTGGGACTAATGTCGAAAGAAGTAAAGGAGCAAATCAAATAAAAAAAAATAGAGACATTAAAAAACTTACACAACTTCTTTAAAACTTCAATTGACAACGACTGTTGCCTATGAAAGGAAGAATCGATTTTTTCATTTTTAGTGTTGGGGCTACAGTTGGAGACCTAAAATACATGGAATTACCTTGAAGTCTGCTTGTAGACCATTTATCATAAAAAGCTGAAGTTTAGCATGGTTACAGATGGTATTAGCCCAATGATAGGTGTGGAGAAGTACTTAGACCTAGTATAATTTTAGAGGACGGTTTGCAAAGGAGGCGGCAACAATTTTTGTTTGCTTTAAAGTCATCATGTTGGGTATTCAATAAAAGTTTATTATTGCAAACTTTTGTTAAAATTTTTACAAAAACATCATCAAATCGGTTGTTCCATACGATCTCGAAAAATATCACTTAGAGAAACCTAAAGAAAAAACCAAATATGTCAATAATGAGGTCTAAATTGAACGAAAATTGTCAGTGCCTTGCTTGATAGGGATTATCACAAATACCAAATATGACAAAATTAGTAAATCGAGTGCTATGCATTTGCAGGACAGCTTTGATTTCTTTCCAGTACGTGCGCAAAGGTACAACAATTCAGAAACAAAAATATTTCAGAATATGAAACGAATCTTTTCTTAAATAATTATTAATTATAGGGCTGAAATTGTGTTGTAGAACAGCGAATGAGGAATAAACGTTATGTTGTAGATTATTTAGTCGCAGTTATCGTAAGAAAGAGTAGTATTGTGACACTTTTGCTAAAATATTTGCTTATTATGGAAAAGAACATCGTGAGAAAGTCTGTTACATTCGCGCTAATAATCGGTTTATTATTTTTTATCTGTTTATTTAATTGCAATTTTAAATTCAATTAAACCTTAAAACCGCCCGAAATATTTTGCATACAGAAAATATTTTCGAAAAATCTTTTGATTATGGTATTTCGCGTAAATCGCGGGGCATTGCAATAAGTGTTTTCCTTAGATTCGATACTTTTGTTTTCAAAAATTTTATAATAACGCGTATGGTAGATGGGAGAATTTTTAAATTTCTAGTCATTTCAAAAGACGATTGACTGATTTTATGAGAATTGATAATTTATCCTAAATCTTCTTAAATCTTCTACTTAATGTTCTGCTACAAACAACATGAGTTAGAATTTCTTACTTAAGTTACCGTGACCGATATTGTTTATTTCAAAATTATTACAAATATGGTAATAATAGCTACTATTATTATATTTATTTAATTTATTTACAAAAATAAAAAAACGAGGCTAGGCAAACCAAGCAAGTAGGTGAATTTTGCGTTGTATAATTTAAGGGATTATGCATGTCCAAAATTCTCAAAATGTCAATTTTATTAAAGATTATTGTTTTCTATACTTTTAAGAAAATAAAGTAAAAACTACTTTAAATACGTTTTTCTCAAAACTACTTCTTTCAACACTCTCTGCAGGATAACTCGAAGAGTTCTTAAGATTTATTCATATTTATCGAGCCATTACTTAAAAACACTTCGTTATATAATTTTTATAAACAATTGAAAATTAAAATTATTCGGAATAAACGCATACTTGATTTTAATGGACAATAAACTGATTAATTTTCTGAAATTAAAAAATGGCCTCGATGGACTATAAATTCGTCTTATTAAAATAATCTTTTTTAATATTCTAGATCGATTTAATTTTCAAAATGTTATGATACAAACAGTGCAGTATTTTTTTTCAACGTTGTGAAAAAGTTCTATTGCAGTAAACATTATTAAACTGGTGTAAAAAAAGAAGTGTAAGAAAGAAAATGTAATGATTATTTCATTTAATTTTTGCCTACTTCATCTTAAAAAAATTATCATTAACTATGCCAATTTTTGGGGACGTTGGAAGTGTATCATCCTTAAGAAATAAAAATACAGATCTTAATTGTTTTAAAAAAGTGTATTTAGAAAACAATGGAGGCATCTTATACATAGAAAATCTTTTCATTTCACATTTAACGAGAAATAGGGACGTCCTACATTTCCTTGATAAATAATCATTTTCTTAATCCATCCTAAACCTTTGAAATATCGAACTGATTGCTAAAGTTAATGACACGTAAAAGAAAGCAACAAAACCTTCAATATACTCAAGTTGATTCGAACTTCACTGCGGTAAGATTTTTACCAAAGGTGGATTAAGTGTTTTCTTCAGAAAAGATTTAAACGATAATAAATAAGGCGAGTTTGTTTCTCCTAGGAGTTCGAAGAATTGCCATGAAACCCGTCCAAGTAAAATTAATTTACAATAAATCTTTGCTCCTTATAAAAAATGGACAGAAACATTTTCTCAAGGAGCAAAAGTGAAATGGATTACTACGGGAGTAGATCATTGTGGATGTTTTTAAAGAATTGATTTTCTGCGGAAAAGAAGCACCACAAGCATTTCATTAGGTAAACACCGGTAGCTGATGCTCTCATGGCCTGGAATTGCGGGGGTGCTTAGCGAATGAATTAGAGAGGTAATATAAAAACAGACTTCCTCTCAGAAGGTGTGGGTGTGATACAGGTGAAATGCAGTTTGTGATGATGAGCTTACTCGCATTAGTGCTCCTCTTCGCATATCTTTCCAAGTAAAATTAAGGTGTGCACCGATGGACAAAAACTTTAATTACAATGGTGTAATGTTCGTGAATGCACTTAAAAGGGCCGTGCTTCGCATTGCGGAAGGGAAACTTCCTGACCCGCAGGTACCGAGCAGTCGGTAATACAACAGAAGATCCGAGGTAACGTAGGTTTAATTAAAACGCCAAACAAGTAGAAGATTAATTAGTCCGGCGAAGTAATTTGAGTCTATCGCAAAGTTTAATTGCGTCTCTAAGCGGCCTAGCTGGTGCAGGTTTTTCGCTTTCTACGCAAAATGAGTTTTAAGTTTTCCAACTTTCAATGGCTTCCAGCTTTAGCTGCAAGATGCCCATCCTGTGGAACTTAGCACGACTTCTACCGATTAGAAATGAGTATCAGTAAATTGCAATCCAAATAATGCCGGGACACAGATTATCAGATTTACGGAATTAAGTCGTCTCAAGATCCAATTAACGATAAGAACATTCACATGGGGTTTGCATACGAAGTAATGCCTGCTATTGCCGGCTTTTAAATCGATACCATCTCCTGATATAGAGAAATCCCTTTATTGATTCTGATCTATCAAGAAATGTACGTGGTAGCTTTTTCCACCACTTGCTTCGGGCCTATTTTGATTGCTTCTGATTATCACCACTGAAGGTCTAGATTGAGGTAAACCTCAAACCATCGATATAGTGCAGTTTCAAAGATTGATTTATGTCTTTTGGTTAGTTTCAGCAAAGATTTTTTCAGACATCGGTTATTTACGAGCATACATATGTGATTTGCATTTAAAGAGCAATGGAAGTGCAAAATGAAATTATAACGAATAAGAATTATTATTATTACTATAAAAGTTATTTTTCTTTCATGTTTTTATACACGTTTTTTTAGATTTTACTATTTCTTCCATAAGAATGTAACGAGAAGTGGCACCTCTCAAGGTTAAAGTGGTTGTTAGTCATTGCCTTTAAGGTATTTAATAATTAAAACGCGGTTTTGCTAATAACAAAATTATAAATGCAAAGTTCGACATTTCTGTGCTTGCACGTATAAAGCATGTAAAACCTATAGAAGTGAAAGTTGGTGAGCAGATCTATGTTTATTATTAATATTATAATTGAAAAATTCTTTTCAAAATGTTAATAACCATTTGGTAAATTCGATTTTTTAATTATCACAGCCTAGTGAAAATTTAGAAAGCGTATCAAATACTTTTAATAATATATTAGGAAATAATAATGTTTTATTTGAGATTTTAAATCTGAGTCCAGTCGCATTAGTTTTGAACTTACATATTTATTCATATTATGTATTTTCAAAAAAATATGATAAAATTAAAAATTATTCTCTTATTAATAATTTTCAAGATTTGCTCATTAAAGGTTTTCCTTCATGATATCATTTGTGTACTAGAAGAGTTCTGGGGAGTTGCAAAAAGTTTGCTTCTTATTCTCCAAAAATTCAGAAATCCTTTAGATATTTGCTTCATACTTACATGTGTATTGACACTCATAGTAGCCATTTATTTTTAAAGTGGCATGAGTTCACTTTTAATAAAATTTCTATTTCATATGTTTTTATGTTCTACATTTCCAAAAGAAGCCAAAATAATAAGAAGTGAATTATTTTCTCAAATGAGCTTAGGCTATTTTTGAAATAAATGGCTCCTATGTGCCTTGTATAAGGCACACACATATCCTCATGCTTCATAAGTGCCTCGCCTGGGTGTCATATATGTGTAATATATTGTCATGAGTGTTACCCTGTAATGTAAAATTAAATTCAGAATTAAGAGAGCGAGTAAAATTGAAAATTAAAAACAGCCAAAAATCTAGTTTTAAATAGCGCCTGTCAAGAAATGTAGTGAAATTAACCATGTGCTAATAATTAAAGTGGATCATTTTGAGAAAAAAACCAAAAAAGTTTTGGGCCATTTATTTTGGAAAGAAAAAATGTTTTTCGTTTAGGTCAAAATAGTATGAAAAGCATTTTTATAAATGGACTACTTAACCCATTTTCAAAATAATATTCATACATGTATTGTCTTCTAAAAAAAATAGTCTATTGCTAAAAATTTGTATAGAGAAATCTTTATAATTTAAAACATAAGTATGTAGATCACTACATAGAATAAGTCTTACAATTATACGAAAAAATAGCGAACAAATAGAGAGACCATTGGTTCTTTTTTAAAGTTTGGAACTCTTTAGTATTTATACCTTGAAAATGCATCTGAACTACTACTTTAGAACGAATTTTCTAGCCTTTCAATTTGTTTGCGACTTTAATTCAAATTATATGTGTCATGAGCTGTTTGAAACAATGAGTTGCTGCCATGAGCACTGGCGATCCTCTTTTGAAGAGCTTTGTTTCTATGGGCCTTTGAGTGCAACGTAATATCAAAATGTCGAAAAACTCAATGGGGTCCATTTACCTTACACAGTACAGAAACTATTTTCTTACAAAATCGCCATAAGTGAATTAGGGGCTAGTGAAGAGCTTACTGGTTGCCATTAAACTTCAGCTTATGGCACTAGTTCCCACATTCGTTGGATTTAGTCAGTTCAAAATTTGTTAGAAGGAAGAAGTTGCTTGATATGCAAATTGGCCCTCAGAGCATAACTAGTAGTCTCAGAAGTTCCCAGTGTCACCATCAAAATGTGGTGATTTAATTTTGTTTAAAACTTAAAGACAACGCCTTATAGTCCCTGAATGGCAACGAATGCTATTAGGATGATGTTGGCACGTTCAGAATTCAGAAATATTTCATTAAGCCCACAGCGGGACCATATCTAAGTTTTTGTGAGAATGGGACACTTGCGGTTTTCTAAGGACTTCGAAAATGGTACACTAAGGTGCTGTTCCCAATGAGATTTTGACAAAGCAAATTTTATTAAATCGCTTGTTTTAAAACGAGTAATGGTTTGTTTAATTAATTTTAATTAATTTGCCCTATTAATAAGTATATTCAATTAACCATTCAACGAACTGTTTTTGTATTATACTTGAATATAAAAAGTTCAATCCTTCGACAGCAATTAAAATCTAAGAAACAATAAAACGTAGTAGTGACAAATTACTGAAAATATAGGCATAGATGTCAATAGATAGTCTTCAGTCATTAACAGAGCTTAATGTTCTCAAAGGCCTGTTTTGAACATAACAGGCCCAGAACGATGAGAAAACACATCAAAATGAGAACATCTTTTGACAAAAGTTAAGGCGTATATTGGACGTGGTTTTTACGTATTTATATGTACGTATAATTGATTCTTTTTTCCTTCTACAGTTTAAGAACTAAAAAGTGTAAGATTATTGAAAAATAAAAGGATACAATTACGTGTTTTTAAAATGGCGAATTGCAGACTCTCATAAATACTTGATAATTCATTACTATTAATATAGGGTAGAGTGGAAATATCATTTATGACTTTGGAGGACAAACATTTTTAAAAGTCTCCATATTCATATTAATTAATTTTTGATATCATAGCCGATGGGATGCGTGCAACAAGTTTTTATTAATTTTAAAATAAAAATATGAATTTTCATTTTACCGAGACGAATTTACTAATGTCATATGTGTATATATTTAAGTGTACATAGAAAAAGCTTATTGTATTACAAATTATGTATTTTTGTAACCTATGTCATTATGGAAAACAATTTTTCAAATATTTTCCACAAATAATAGATATGTACTTTCCTTTAAAAAAAGGGCAAAATGGAAAAAGGTATTTATAAATTTGAAAATATTTTCATTGTACCTTGTGTTTTAGTTGGTATAAAAACACACTGACAAATTAATAATCTCCACTTTTCGAATTCAATCAAAACTCAGGCGAATTTCTGCAAGAATGCAATGTTTTTCTTTTCGGAATCATAAAATTAATTAATTTGATATCATAACTTTAAACAACAGAGAACTTAAAATATCAAGCAAAGTTATATTTTATCTGATTTCTAAAGCTAATGCTAAAATGCAGAAAAATTCATTTGCATCAGCAAACTCAGTGCTTAATTAGTTAAACATAGTATGGCAATAATTATCTTAAAAATTAAATAGTCTTTGGTCCCGTTTTTTAATTATATGACTAATTATATAAAAAATAAAATAAGCAGATTCCAATAATAAAATTATTGGAAAAAGCGACTAAATCAATTAAAGAAAAAAATAGCAATCTTCAATAAATTTTTTTTAGAACCCCTCAGTGCTTGTTTTTACTATTGTTGTAATATTGTTGTAAGTAATAACTGATACTACTAAGAATCTACTTCGATTTCAATTTTCCATATCATGCGTTGAAAGAGCAGACATTTTTTCCAGTATATTGCTCATTAGCCATAGTAAGGTCATCATTCTAATAATAATTTTCGACATAGCCTCGTATTAAGTATGTTACGTGCACAAACGTAATTAGGAAAGAGTGGTATGCTTGAGTAGAATTTTCGTAATATGTTTGCAGATATAAGGGAAAATCAGGGCAAAGGACACATGAAAGAAATTATGCTATTTATTAAATTATAGGGCAAAGACACAAAAATGTTAGACAAAGTTATATTTCTTTTCCCAACAGAACTCATAAACTTTAGCATATAATAGCTCATTTCGGCAGAAAGTTATCACCTTCCATCATCCATAGAAAAAAGAGTACTTTCACCAACTGTTACTTGATAGAAGCCTCACAAGTTCATCTTTTTCGGGATCACAACTCTCATTAAATTCAAACTGACGTACCCTTTGTCCCACATCCCGCTGTACCCTTTCGTTAAACCTTCTCACATTTCGCATTTCTTTTCCTTTAACTTCCTTTGCCGCCTTAAAAGAGTTTCATTGAGTTTTGTTTCACCACAACTGAGTCCGAAAGGACAAAGTTTTAATGCATTATGTGCTGGGGTAGGGAATGCTATGCTTATGAAATCGTAACTACTTTAAAGATTCTTTTATAGACTTTTTGGGAGAAAAATGAATTTAAAAGTTACAAAATGATTTACCGCAGCAGTAGGGAGACATTATTTTTTACGTCTACGCATAAGAGTTTATTGTTTCTATATTTTACTAAATTATAGTATGCAGTTTACTTATTTATCTTACAACGACATTTATTAGAAGTAGTAGCTATCTATCCTCTTATATCTCATAACTTTAAGGACTCAGAGCGGTTTTGTACCTGTGTTAAGGTAACAACACAATGAGACACCATAAATGAAGACGTATTTGAAACTTCCGAACATGGGTTATCCTCGAATCGTATTATTTCACGTTTTATGGCTTTACAATTAAATAAAACCTAAATTAAGTTTTAAAATTTTTCATCAAATTGCAATTTGGAAGCAAAAGTAGTACAAACTCAAAATTGTCGTAGGAATTCGGAGATTGCTCCCTCGATCCAACGCAATTGTGTGACGGCACGTGTCAAGAAGCTACTAACGTGTCATTTCTACTAACGTGATATTGATCACACATTTTGTTTACGATTCCTATGCTTATGACTTACATATAAAATTTATTGTATCATTTCCACAATGAAGACGTATGAATTTTTCTTTTATGTCATATTTTTATTACAGCAAGTGAGACTGTTGACTCACCCGGAACAAAAGGTGAAGGGAAATTTTAGTTACATCGAACATTGAATACAAAGGGATTCTCTGAAACCGTACTTTTATGTCTAAACGAGTATTTTTGATACCTTTTCTTAAAGTCCATTAATAATGTTCAATCTCACTTCCGGCGTTTATTTCAATTCAAGTATCCTGTCACGCCATATAAAGCTGAATTTAATAAATTCGTTGTCGTTGAAAAATGCGAGGGATTAGCATGGTTCCACTAGTTGATATATTAAAAATAGACAACCTTAACTTTTTTAAAGATAACCTTTTAAAGGAGAAATAGTGTAACTAAATTTATACCAATCGTAAGCCAGTCTACATCTAACTAGGATTAATTTGCCTTTTAGGAAGTCTTAGTCTTAGTCTTAAGTTACTTTATCTACTGAATACAAATTTCTAAGTAAAGCTTTTAAAATTTATTTTCATGCATAAATCAATATTCATAACCTTAACCCTTTTCCTATAATAGTTCCGCATTGTGTCATAGGATTTGAAAAATATGGCAGAATTTTTGCGTTAGATAGCAGGAGAGTCCAAGGCATTCGTCAGACTTTATAGAGAAGGAAAGCTATAAATTGCCCCAATATGCGAAAAAAAGCACTATAGGATATATGAAAGGTCATTAAAGCCTTCAAAAAGGAAAGTCATATCTCTAAAGCAAGACCATCAGGAAGACTGAGGGTTACTGATAAAAGAGTGTACAAAGGAATTCTCACGTCGTTATTATTAGATGATTTTATCTCAGCCATTACAAAGAATACGGACAAAAGGATGAAGTGCTCCTTCTTTAAAAACTATCCCTAAAAGGTCTCACAAGAAAATGGAAAACATGTTCGCGTAGCTTTTAAGATACGTATAATAAAATTAAGTAAAAATTTGAATGTTTTTGATATAAAGTATCGGAGACAAGTGGAGGTAGATGGATAAAAATGTGACTATTCTTCTTCGATAGCATAGTCTGAAAAAGATGGGTAAAGGCATGTGGATGGTTATAACAGAAGAGGCGAGGTTGACTGACGAAGAACAACAAGGTAACGCAAAATGATTAAAAATTTCTTATTTAGACCTTGCACGTGTTGAAAATACGAAAATATGAGATCTTGGCTTAATATGGCTTAATTACTGAGTAAGTTTATAAGAACTTATATCATTTAAACAACAACATTAAATATTCAGGCCAGTTTAATAACACTCGAATTCTTTCAATTCCCACTTACCAAGATCAAAAGGATTTTCTTTTAGAATGCTTACCTTTAGTTTGAAGTTCTGCTAATGGCGTATAAATATAAAAGTTCACTATTTCTTTACCTGAAGATCGATTTTCTTAAAATAATACTATTTCGTTTCCAATTTAATTGTATTTTCCTTTCTTCTTCGAATACACCAATTTTATACATAATTTTAAAATAATAGAATTTAGTTTCCTTCCAGTTGTTAGACAAAAGTTAGCTACTATTAAAGGAATTTGAATATTTCTCACTACCGTAATTCTGTGGTTTCTCGAAGTCGCATTTTAGTTTTGTACACGACCTGACCTGAAGTGATTGACTATTCTGGGACCCTTTTATGGTCCCGCTTGTGGTTGTTCGTCTTCAGAAAAGGATTAATTAGGACAAATTTGGACCCACATACTAAGGAGGTGGGTTACCTCTATCGTTCAAAATTGGATTTCTCTTGGATTATTCCGCTGTGAAAATTCCCATTCACACGACTGTCACTATTTAAATACCAAGATGGATGCTCCTGCGGTGGAGGACAAAGCTGTAAAGATAATTAAGATGTCTCCTTTATGGGTTACATTTACGGATGTGACATCTATCGCAGTCGGTTAAAGACAGGTGAACCCAAATTAGTGCCAATGTAAATTTGAAATTCTTGACACGTCCGAAGCTCAGTTCTATTTGACCCTCAAACCGCACCTATGACCCACCTCCCTGTATGCGAATTAAATCCTTGGAATACATCCCTAGTTAACAAGGTTTCGCTATAAAAAGCTAATTCTAAGATTGTTCTATATATGGTTACATACGAGGCAGACACCAATTGAGTTGATTCTACTGGTAGCGTTTATTAAGCTGTAGAGTGATGTGTGTCGTAAGAATTGTGGTATTAAGGGTAGCTTCATTTACAAGAAGAAATTTGTGATATATTCAATGGATATATATAAGCAAGAAAACATGTTCAACAAGAAGGCAAAGGCGGGATCCACGGCTGGCACTCCAATTTTGTAATAAGCTAAAAGGCTATGAACATAAGCAAAAAGACCTTCCAAGGATTAATCGAAAATCTCTTCTGGCTCGCAGAAAAATATGAAATCTCCAAGTATTTACCCTAAGGGAATAAACGTGAATACAAAGTGAGTTTCCCTTAAAAAAAATTTTCTTTTAGCTGGAGAGTTCCGAAGATGAATAAAATTTGGATTAGAAGCAAATTCGATCCCGCCGGGGAGCACAAACAAAATTATACAACAGCCGCCTAGCTTTTAATCTTCTCTGCTAAGTTACTCTGCATTTGCGGATAAAGGGCGGTTTATTAAGATTTATGCTGTGGACAGTTTGCAACTGTAGGTTCAGGGGTAATCGTTTTAAACGAATAATCTCGGCCTGAACGCTCGAGCGCAAATAACATTACAGGTTGGTTTACTTTACCTTTCAGGTTTTTTAAGGACATTTTTCGGTAGGGATCGCAACGTATGAGTCACGGGCGAAGTTTTCAAATGAAGATTTACAACGCTATTCTTTAAAACTTCAAAGTTTATTTACCTTTGATTATATCTCATACACAATTTTACTTCGTAGATCTACTGGAACAACGTACACATTTTTGCATTGCAATGCCAAAATGAAGAATCCCCCTGGTATTAAGTTGACTGTACCCATGCCATACCAAAAGGTAGAAAAACATTTCAATGGAGAAAAAAAGGTATATATGAAGGTAACTCCCTTAAAGATTAAGGGCATTTGGCCTTTTGTTGTATTTTGAACTATTTTCTTATAATGCCGGGTTTAGTATAAATTTCATTAAAACGTTTTTATGCAACCCGCTTTAAGTGAATATGGAATAAGTTGCTTTTCATAGAATCGCAATGTCTAGACCGATTTTAACTTAACCATTTGCTGTAATCAAGATCTTTTAGTGCCACTCTTTCGATAAACGATAAACTTTATGGTTTGATAAGCTCCGTATTGGGTCTTATTTTTTAATAGAAACAACAATAAAAACTGAATATATTAATAAATTTTGTTATTAAATATAAATGTAGACGTAAAAGTAAAAGACGCTCAAATTCAAAGACTGAACCCTTTGTTGTCGAAAATCATAAATTTATTTCTTTTAGGCCCTTCATTTAGAAAAAAAGTAAAAAAAAATGTATATAAATATATTTAATTTTTTTATTTCATTAGCTTATCATTACTTGATTATCCTTCTGTTCAGAAAAATTAAACCATACCATTATTAGTTTGGTTTCTATTTACAATTTTTATTTAAATGACCCTAGAGGCAAAGTTAAAATAAATTCAAAAGGTCTTTAGATTTGTCTTTCCTCACATGACACAACGTGGATCCAATAGAAATTTTGTCTAAACGAAGGAATAGATCCTCGTAAAACTTTAGGGAGGTTTCTACTTAGTTGAATCGAAACAACAACAAAAATTTTTTTGTATTTTTAAAAAAACAGTATTCCCAAGTTTCTAGTTAATTCAAATTAGAATTTTCAAAATTAGTAAGTTAGAGGCAGGCAAACTCAGAACTGTCAATACTTAAAATTTTAAATAAATATACAAGTAATTTCCAAAATCGAAAAGGAGGGTTCTCTACTTTATTCGGAAATAAAAATATAAACTAATAAAATGTCACACGAAGTTGATCAACGGCTCAAATTATAAAGCACAAATCTTAGACTAAGCATTATTATTCTAAAAAATCTGTTCAATCTGCCACAGTTTTTAACATAAAAACCTTTCTTAGGTCGTGATGAAAACAAAATTTACAAATAAAATTTAAATTAATAGCAATCTGGAGTCTTATGGAGAGAAAAAAACCATTCGAATTTCTTTCGATACGGGATAAAGGTGGAGCGCTGAATTTTGTCGTAATAATGAAGCTTACTAACCCGCATGCATTTTAATAATTAACATCTTAAAATATTTCTTCTGTAAATTAAACAAGATCTAAGTTGAGGACTCTCACCTTCTCATCCCTGGAAAAAAAAAATTTTTGTATTTTACTATGGCAAATTATTTTGAAAGCAATTTTCTGAAAATACTATGCGCGTACATAGACTAACTTATTTTGAGGTCTATTCAATTGACTCGTTTGTTAAAAGTGATAAATTAGTTTCCAAGAAATGATACTGCAGAATAAAAACACTAGAGCTAGTGTTAAAGCAAATGTAAAACGTTGTATTACTTTTTACATCTTGGTACTTTTCTCATTACTGTTTGGCTTTTATACTTACCATCACATGCGGCTTATTATGAATGCTGTGAAATTTCGAGTGATACTTTCTGATGCCACCTCGAACAAATCTTCTTTATTATAACATAAAAGTATAAATGGAAATGCTAAGTCATTAACTCAACAAACTGACGTAGTATATGTGGAAAATATCAGAATACTATCATTTTTCATGTCTTATGAGAATAAAACATTATTTTTCTTTTGAGTAGAAAATGATGTCCTCCATTATTATCGAAATCATTAAGACTGGTATTCTAATCTAGAGAGAAAAAATAGCAGAGTCGTAAAATTTTATAGAATCCATTGCAAGTCATATCCGAACGAACAGGAATATACACTTTTAAATGTTTCAAAATCTTTTTTCTTAAGTGTCATCTATACCATTCAAAGTGTACGTATCATTGAGATTCGTTTTTCCTTCATGATAGACTAAAAGACGACTAACTTTATTCAAACATTTAACAGCAGAATCGTCGCCGTTTTATAACACTGGATATCCCTTTGCTTAAGAGTCGTTATACAGTCGGGGTGTCACATTTCATTTTTCTTCTGCTCCCAGAGGTCCATGTATCAATGCCACAAGCGGAGTAAATGTTTACGAAGATTATCAGTTCGGTTCCGCATATTACGTTAAACACCTTCCCATTATTACCCGCTGTCAACGCGATTCTTCAGCTTCTACTACTTATATACATAATAAAATCGATTCGAGAGGATATTCAGTTCCCTGTGCTCCAAAAATCCAATTTCACGCCAAAGGAGATCTGGTTCCGTCGGCGAGGATAAGTGGAAACTTTATGCCTCCCAGTGTTGGGGCAGAAGGAGGTAGGAGCCCTTGTGTACAGATGGGTATCTCGTTCTTATTGTAACTACAAGGATTACAAGAGTTTCACATACTCGGCTCAGTTATCTTGGTTATTTCAATAATGTCACTTTTAATGTGTCGTTTAGCTCATACAAGCACTGATTGTTTTTTGCCTCTCTTTGTGAAACTGCTATAGCCGATCGAACTCCTTGTCGAGATAAAGCAGGCAGAATGGTGGGGAATTTCTCATATAGTTCATTATTACCTTCCGAGGCTACTTTTCATATAACTTCAATTTGCTCACGTTAATAATACAGCACGGCTAAGTGGATTATTTTCCGATAAATTTTACATTTCCAATAAATATCTCGTCAATAAACATTTTATATCTGTTTTATGATGTCATACAAGCTTGAAAGTATAGTGAATTAATAATGCCGGGAGGGCATCATGTTTTAAAAGTTGTTTTAGTATTGTCGTAAACTTTGTCTTCATCAGCAATTTACACAAGGTATAACAATTATATGGTCATTTAAATTTTTATTCTTGCCCATCTTTTAGAAGTAAATAGTTTTTATTGTTATTCCCGCTAATTATTTTTAAAGCTTTTTTTCATTTTCACGAAGCAAAATTCAATAGCTCAGAGACCTCCTTTCAAATTTATCAATTATTCAGTAATTCAATACACTGTTTGATTATATGTTGTTTTGCAGTGTTGATAACAATACATGAATCAAAATTACAAAGTTTCTTAGAAGAATTTTGAATTAAAGTTTCACCAATATAATTTATTGCGATAGTCTTACAAATTTTCTTTTATATTAAGAGATATTAACTCATTCATTAAAAATTGATACACTACTTGTTTACTTAAGATATGCAGTGTCGCGGAACATGGAGCATGGGTTCGATTTTGCATCGAATCGTGAGATTCATGACCGCAAAGTTTGATCAAAATCTGTTAGATAGTTGGGAAGTCGTAGTGAATACGCATAATTTGTACAAAAAGTGTTTAGTGTCTTGGTCAATAAATGCATTTACTTTTAATAAAATGCTTGTGCTTTCCTTTCGTTGAGAAAATATAACCGATTTTCTCACCGTCTTAGAGTTCACATTTTGAAAAGCATTGAAATAAATGTTTCATTTTAAATAAAACCTTTAGATATGGATATTCTCCAAAAGAGTATTTAACCTCTCTATGGACGGAATTTCGCGAAATTATCTAATTTGTAATAAAAAAACTACATACAAAATTCCAAATGTTCCAAAGTGTTAACGTATTTTGAGATATGGATGATTTATCACGAGAATAAAAAGAAATATTCCCCTTTTGCTAGCTTTCTAGAGGAGAAATTTTGAAGAATATTTTCTAAGTAGTAAGGTACGATAAGAAGCGAATGTCATAAGGATAAAAGATTTCGTCTTGAAGACATATTTTCTTGGTATAGTAATCAAACATATGTAGCTGGTACAACGTACAGATTACATAATCAGTCATGTTCTAATAGTAAAATGTAAAAACATTGTATTTCACTGATATGCATCCAAACTAAGGCCATTATGATCGTTCAGTGAAATGTTCCATTGTTATCGGATTTGTTAGGCATTAAATTGTGTAACTTTTATTAATTTTTTTAAGAAAAACTTATATTTTTTCTATTACGTATGGATTACACAAATAGACATTTAAAAAAATTATTTTCTTATAGCAAAATAAAAATTCTCATCAATATTAACAATTCAAGTGGTTTTCAGTTAAAAGGAAAAATGCGATAGTTCTAATGTTAAGTTTAAATTTCAGATAAGTATTATGAAAAAAATTATTATTAAAACTGCGATTTCTTAAATACTTTACTTCAAATGAAGGCTTCGTTTAAAGTAATAGGCAGGAACAATTTAGTTTATTAATTTTAAAACTTTTAAAACGAGTATTTCTATTCTGTAAATCAGTGTTACTATTACCATCAACGTGAAGTACTGTGGATTGCTCTTAAAAACTCGTATATATATTTTTTTTTGTTATAATTTTTGAAATTTTTATATCGACTATAATTAAAATTAGTATTCTAATTTTACATTACAACACGACTGCTTTTTTGTTCAGTTAATTTTTCTAATTAATGGATTTCATTTGATATTAATAACCGATTCTATTAATAGATCATTTCCTTTATTAATTTCCTCCTTTTTTTCCTATGATTTAATGTACAAGTATGTATTGATATGCTAGAAATTTGCTTTGTTTAAATTTGGTCTAGTGTAGAAGAGATTAATAACAAAGACCTGTTTTAATTCACCTTAATATTAATGAGTTTCAATATATGCGTATCAAAACAATTGTTTTATCTGTCGTTGCGAATCAATTCGCTATTCACGAAAATGATGAAATTCATCATTAAGCGCATTTATTGGATGCCCAGTCAGTTTAATTTATATTGAACCGTAAAATTAAAATCCCACAATAGTGCGAATGATCCATTTGTCAGTGAAATGAAAAAAAATAAGTGAAACATGGGCAATTGATTCGTTCACTATAAAAATTGAGAATTTATTTATTTTTTTATTGGAGATTGATTTTCATTAAAACGTGTCAAGACTCACACTAAACGTACAATTAAACACTGCCTTTGTATGTGGGGTATGAAATTTAAAGCAAGGATTTTTTTCTCTTCACCCAGTTCTACTAAAGTTTAATAGCCGTTTCATGACTTTAACGATACGTGTCTGGAAAAAGTCCTTCCATACCAGTGGGATTCCAATTAAGACGGAACAACTCACTTGCATTGCACGCCAAGTCTTTACTTGTTGCACGAATACCCCCTCAGATGGAACGCCCAGAGTCATTGAATTGTACTATATACAGGCATATCGTAAGTCTAACTACAAACCTTGTGATTAAGTATTTCATAATTAGTGGGTACTGCAAGCCTACAAATTAGTGTAAAAAGAGCCACTTAAAATGGCACGCTAGATTGGACAGTTTATGCTAGTCATTTTCTTAAATTGTCCCTTGTAACTATAGTGACTTTAACAGCATTGATTTCTAGAAGTCTGCTACTGAATTCTAGCCCCCGTAGATTTATCCAGCAATTAAATGAAAGTAAGTCGATAATCACCAGGACAAAAAGGAAGCGATTTATTACCCGCAGATCACCGATTTGTTGGAACATCCACAAAATTGTTAGCCATTGCTGATAGTAATTACAACTCCCCTATGTAAGTTAATAGGACTGTCGTGGGGATATCTAATAAACACCAAGTCGTTTGGTACCCAAGACATCTCACCATTACACATGAACGTTAAGAAGATTCGTTCGAATAAAATATCCACAAGCACATTGAACGCATAAGATGACGCGTAAGACGACATCGATGTAATCATTTTGTCCCCGAATCCATTTAATCGATGGCTTTCAGTAAAATCACGGCAAAGGGCAATATCTGGCCTTTTCGTTTCAGCTCAAAGGGAAAGGGCCATCAACTGAATCAATAAGAAAAGCATTTCAATGTAAATGGACAGAAGCCTATACGTGCCAACCGTACTAGGGTCAACCGAACCGGAAGGATAATGGAAGTGCGTGCTTGTTTACACACGCATGTATGACGTTACCGTACAGTAGCAATAGCCCTTAGCAAATAAAGTTCTTAGGAGAAGCCCTACACTTGAGGTCTATTTTCGCATAAAATATTTTCTGCTGGTAGAGCGGATTTTTTCTCGTGATTTATTGTGATCGACCCTTGGAAGGTATAACTCTTTGAAAGGGTTAACAGCTTGGTCAAGGGTCCACATTATCGCATGTTCATACTGATTTATTATTTATTCGAGTTCGCGAAAAAGAAATTCGACTTGTCATGATTCATTGAAAAGAATCTGCTGTTCATTTAAATATATCCCAATTTCGCAAACAATTGACGCTATTCACGTGCGACGTTAAAAGCCAATAAAAATCTAAATATAATATTTTTTATTATGCAAAATATCAACCTTGATGTAAAATGACATGGGCTTATGAGGGCTATTTTTGGACTATGATAGGGTTAACAAATACTTTCCTTTTCAATTAAAATGTTCTGTTAGTTTTCTTGATAAGATAAAAATATGTAAATTATTTTCCCATATTGACTAGAATCTCGTCCATGAATTAGAGGATTGAAGCATTTGTTTCAGAATCATTCGTGAAACTTGATATCGCATAGGGTGCATTTGTCACTCAAAGTAACATACAAAATAGGAAATTTACTATTTACTACTTTACTACTATCAGCCAAAAAACATCGTTACTTTAGGGAGTAAGGTATAAAGATTACTTTCTCCATTAGAGGGAATTGATTATATAATACAGTTAACTCTCCTACAACACAGTTTCGTACTGACACGATAATGAAATTGCAGAAATTCTTGTAATGTACAGTGTTATAGTACATTATTTACTAGTACACATATCTTGAAATGTACAGTGTTATAGTACATTATTTAACATATTTACGTATAAACTAAGAGATCTAAATTACGCACTGTGGACACATAAGTTCATATGAGGAAATCTACAGATTTTTTAAAGTGTGGAAAACTCAAATGATGAAAAGGATTCCGAGTGTGAAGGTGATCTAATTCAAACGAAAAAATGTTTATGCTTGTTTATATCGCAGATTTTGTCACTTTTGCTAGGCTATCAAAAATTACAAAATTCTTCCACAATTAAAGCACTTAATTTACACTTTCTTTTAATGAATTTATCTGCTTCGTACACTAAATTCAAGCAGTCAGTTTGAAAATATTGTCAAAAAATTCTTATGCCTGAAGTCCTAATGTGGAAGCCATATTTAGTTTATAAGTGTTTTTCTAGAGGAACTTGAAAAGAGAACGTTTATTTGGGGCAATTAGCATGAGATTTCATTAGCAAAATTTTGCATAAAATTAACTAAAGTATTCGCTAATTTGTGGTGACAGCAAGTAAATGTTTTTAATTCGGGGCAGGCGCTTAAGGTAGCAGCCTCACTAAAAAACCCACACATGCTCCTGGCAACTGGGTAAATTGTTAAAGCTGGATGAGAGAGCTACATCCAGGAGTTATTTGCATCTATTAGGAGCAAATAGTGAGTTATTATCGTCAGACTTCTTTTCGTATTTTTTAAGTCACACGTGAAGCACTGCTGCTAAACGTGCCAAACAGACAACTCAAGTAGAAGCTGAATGCTATGCACTTTGATTACATCTCCTGGGCTGCTTTCATCCGATACAAGACATGGCTTCTCCACTTCTTTCTAGGGCTGGTTCATTAAGTATTCCTGATTCAAAAGGCGGAAAATCGTACTGGAGAACTCCGACCAGGTGCAGGTTCTGGTCGAATTAAGGGTTAAAAATGCGTGTGGCACGACCTGGGATGTGGAGCACATTAAATTTACATTCACAGAGCTATGAGATATGTGCTACTGTAAGAGCAGGACCATGTAGACCAGGCTTTCGGGTCTTCTGTACAAGTCGGAACTCTCCGTGTTCTAAGTAACATCAAATGGAATGATATTCACAGGAGACTAGAAGGGATTCGGCAATAAATGCGACACATTTTATTTGCTTCGCGGAACTTTCCACCTCGATGAGGCGGATTTCACGGTCGAAACACCTGCCCTAGGGTGCGGTTCTTAGAAATAAATCATGGTACTATCGTCGGTGTTCTCCAAATACCTGAGGTCGTGTCTCACCTGCGTTCTCTTATCCAACCTGTCGGCGTGTTACGTCAACCCTTAGTCATCCACTAAACCGAAATGGTTGAGGAACCTGTAAAAATTTTGCCCTTCGATCTCTCGCACTTTTCCAAATTGCGTAGAGCCAAATTCCGGCGGACGTGCTTTTATAGCACGGGGCGGAAGCAAGTATTATTTCCGGATTTTGGATGAGCAGCCATTGTTGAGCAAATATTTAAGCCAAACGCAATTTGTCGCAGGAAATTTGATTTATTTCCACTGTCCCAGCGGAATTTTTCGTTGGCAAAAAATACAAAAATTTGCGTAATCATTTTGTCCTTATCGCATCCCACCGTAACATGTGGAAACCACACATATTGCGATTCTGCTTGTAAAACTGCCAATCGATAACGAGTGGACTGAATTGTTTTATCATTTGGTCCTCGTATATAATTTAATCCTTAGATTTAGATCTCTATAAATTTGTTCGAAAGCAATCAAAGGTTTCGGTTTTCTTAGAAACATGGATACCTACATATGTGCATAGTACTTACATAAATATTTAAATCCCATTTCATCACACCAGTGCTGTCACCTAAAGGGTGTTCCACATAAATTTGGCGCTTTAAGGTTGGACAAGGGCCTGGGTCTGTAAAAAAAGAAAATTGAATATGTTAGTATTTTAAATTAAGGTACATTCCACTACCGTGTGTCGTTCTATTTTGTCCCAAAGATGAAAATAAGACGGTATGAAGCTTTAAATAGAAGAAATATGCGGGGAATCCTATGGAATTTCTTGAGATGTAATTTATAAAGTAACCCCGAGTTTACTTCAATACAAATTTTGCTATACAAATTTTATTTTCTCTTAGTATTCCTGGGGGATCGTTATCTTTCATTATGTAGTAATTTTCGGGAGGAAAATTTTAAGCTTGTAAATAAGATTATTATACGGATTTAAGCCATTATTAATCGTTCTAAAATTAACTGCTTTTAATTTAGAAATTTTTAGATAAAAATTATGACAAGATTAAGTCTATCAAACTGCAAAATATTTATCAAATATTTGATGAAATCCCTTGTTTGATACTGCTGCAGCTAAGAATTTATTGATGACTATGTCGTAGCCCCTTAGCAGGAAGAACTCAATATTATGGATTTATGGAGCATATAATAACCATCGTCTGCGGTTTAAGAATACATTGCCGTCTATCATCTGTCCAAAAATGGGATAACTTCATTCATTTTGTGAATTTTAAATAACTTTTTAGTGGACACATTCTTCGAAATATATACCACAGAAAAATTAAAAAAACACATTTTCGACTAGAATTCTTTGGGTGCACTTTATATGTGATTTCCAGGTAATCAAAGAGCGTTAATCAGTTCAAGAGTGGTAGCTAAAATTTGTTACGTGTTTTTATATTCACATTTCCTTTAATTGTTTATATGAACTGAGGTACGCAGTACACTACAGACAAAATTAAAATGAAAACATAAAATAGCTGGATAGGTTTTATTTAATATTTCCTAATGAAATTACTAACCACAAAACGTTACTCTTTCCATGTAAGCACCTGGTCTTACCTGTCGACGCAATATTGCTAAGCTATAGCTACTTTTAATTTATTATATTTATTCAATTTAGCACTGATCTGCGGTATTTTTCCTACATCTTTGACTGTAATACACTTTTTCATACTATTACTAAAAAAAGGTGATGCAAAATTTTATTTTTCAAACAAGGTTTTTTATCATAGCTTGTAAAAACCTGTAAGAAAATCTTATTTTTTTCTTGTGAAAGGAAAATTTTACTTCCTTAAATGACCGTCATAAGAAATATATAAAATCGGCGGTTACGAATTTTTATATTGAGATAAATATTTGATTATTATTTGAGATTCATGCAAAATTAGTCATCGGTGTTGTAAAGTATGTTAATAAGCTAAAAAGTTTGATGATTAGAACGTAACTTAAATTATCTTAGAATTTTATTGGTCCTAAGTTAGATCAATTCCAACTGGTAAAATTTTCAAGCCAAAAATTAACTTCATAACGATTTACATTACTCAAGCATCATACTAGAATTTGTAATACTTCATGAGAATGTGTGAATAAATAACACGGATTTATCTAAAGCACTGTACAAGCTCTAGTTGAAGTGTGAGTTTACGAGCATTAAGATAAATATTCAACTGATCCTAACACTTTTTCAAAACAGTTCATAATTTTTCTCCAAAGAATAAGCGTTCAACTAAATCCAAGATATCAGTGTATATTTTGAGCCATATGCTCCTCGGATTTTAAGAAGGCTTTTTTGTGTTTCTAAGAAGTTATATCTAAAAGACAAAAGTTATATCGCTCAAATTTGTTCCTGCCACGTAGCCAACTTTTGCCTCCTCGGCTGAGAATATATCGCTTGTAATTCCGCTTTCTTGTAGAATTTGCTGAGAGGTATAAGATTAACATCCAACAGCTGTCGGATGAATGTTTGTACAGAGCTGGAACAAGGAGCAAAAAAATGACATATATTGAATGTAATTCCCTAAACGCCCTGAAAAATTCATCTTTGTTTTTGCTTTCGGTTGGAACGCCTTTAGAAAACCAGCAGTATCCAACAGGTCTTTGGATGCTGGGTCGTGGCGCTTTAGAGTACATTTCCCTTTCTTTGTCCTCGATAATTTGCGCGAGTAGATTTTTCACCCTTAATTTTACGATTTAATAAAAGTCGCCTTTAATACCATCCTTTTGCTCCAGGAAATGTGAAATTGATATTGAGTAAGGAAAGAATTTTCGAAAAATGATTGCGCCAAAATCGCTTTTGATTTCCTTTTGTACATATACGACCATAACTTCTGATCTACCGTCTTGTTTCGGGGATAAAAAGCATCTTACATACGTACAACACAAAAAGGACTGTGTTTAAGAAACTTTTTTATTGCCCCCTTATGGAGGAAGCTTTATCTTTTTGTATTCCCGTGAAATCAATATTTGCGCGATTATGTTTGGTTGGGAAACAACGTGTATGCATACGAGCGCCGTTCAAACTCATTATCTTAATAGCAAATATTTAGGACGATATTAAAACATATAAGTAATATACCTTTCACGTTCAGTTGGTGCATGTTTTCTCATGAGCGGGAAGTTTAAAGGTTAATAACAAAAACATATACCAAATCCCTTAGCTACTCAAAAGATTGTCTACCTTTTTTACTTACTTCCGGATCTTTACTAGTACTAATATTATATGAAATTGTTCGATAGATTGGCCTATGCGTTTTAAAGTAGTTTCGGATCAGCAAAATTTTGTCCAGAAGTTTAAAGCCCTAAGCAATTTCTTATACTTTTTAGTAGCTCTCTAATTCATGTGTCTGTTATCTCCCTATTAAACCGATTTTTACAGAGTCTTCAATATTAAAGAATTTACTGGTCGAATTCAAATCCTAAAAATTATATCCTTTTATCTGGCGGTTTAAACGTTTTTTAAATTCTAGTGGAAGTTTCATTATTAAAGAACTATCACTATTTATGCAATATGTCCGCATGGCTACAGAGCTATTAAATTATTTCATTATTTGTTTATTTCATATTTTGTTATCGTTGCACTTTAAGGAGATTTCGATGGAATTTTGTATGAGCACTCTTAAGTAAAATCTAACAAGTACTATCAACATCTTACACCTCATCTTCTTCACCTGATTTTACCCCGTCGTTTGTCCTAATTATCAGAAAGGCTTTACTTTTACAATTTTAAAGAGACTATTAAATTTAATTCATAGCGTTGATAGTAACCTCCTAAATAGTAATATTATTAAAATTCGTAGAACATTTCTATAAAACTGAGCTTTGATATGCTTTAAAGTTAAGGTGTTTTTATATTCGAGGTCACGGACGATAATAATTAATAATTTCCTTTAAATCAAAGTTATAGAACGAAATGTTTAATTTTCGAGGCATTACAAATTCTTTAAATAACGCAAAATGTAAGAAAAACAGTCTTCTTTACTCTCATATTTTCAAAAATTCAACAAGAATCTATAAATTCTGCTTATAAATTTTCTTGAGGGAAGGTAAAGTCAAATAAGAGATATCCGAATTAGTTTTATAGGGATTTTTAAAAAACCAATATCTATCATCGATTCTGGATGTTGTGTTAAATATATATATATATATACATATATTTTTTTTAATTTAACATAAATATACGGTTTTAAATAATTAGATTAAAGTATTCGCGTTTACATGTATCAAAGTTCCAATCGAAAGCTCCCTAAATTGAAATTGTTAACTATAATTAAACTTTTCAGAAACATGTAAGTATAAAACATTCTGAAATTTGTTTTCAAAAGAAATCCTTTTATGGGGCGGTCTTCTCAAATTTCCGAAAATGATGAGTGATAGTGAAATCACTCTCTCTCTGTACTTTTTTAAGAAATAATTACCTGTGATTCCTGTCAGAGATTTTAACATAATCTTTACTTATAATGTACCACCTTTTATTGATTGAATTTGAGAATTTAATTGGAAAGTAAATAAGTCGGAATTCCACTTAACGACCAGACATCAACGTACAGCATAAAACATCTGAAGAGGTTTGAGTTTCTTACTTAAAGCTACCATAAACCGATTGTTGCTTTTGGAAATTGTAATAAACCAAGCGATGAATTTAATTAAGCATAAATTTGTAATCTATTAAATTATTGTAAATTTTTCATATCGGCTAAATTAATATTGTAATTTTATTACTCTACTCATGTTTATGATAAAAAAGTATAAACAAAGAAATTTCACTTCAAACCCGCGTAAAAATTACATGCACTCATTTTTTCTGCTCTTCTTTCCGTTTTTATGCTAAGATCACATCAACATATTCAGTTAAAACAAAATCTTATTTATGGATATGAGAATGAAATCCAGTAGAAAAGATTACCTAAGCGGTAAAAGGATCCTGGGCCAAGTCCGGATTGTGCCAGAACTTGTTGTCATTTCCCCAAATGATTTGTTTTAGTTATTTTTACTTTTTTTTTCTTTTATATAACGAACATAATGAAGCTTTTCCAAACAAAATGGTAAAACATTTTACATGTACATTATTTTTACTCAACTTTGGACTAAAGCTATATTTAAGAGTTGGTTGTTTTGGTTTGCATCAATTCGTCGTCTAAAAGTTAGCGATAGGTAAGATATCAAGATATCAGGGGCATCCAATTAAAATATGTACTTTCTTTTGTTCTAGAACAACCATTTTAGGACATTTTGATACAGTCCAATATTACGTCTAGCCTGCATTAACCACTTGCCCTGGAATGACTTGCTACGTAGGTCTATTCTTGTTTGTGCAAATTTGGATTTGAAGTGTATAGCACGTCAACTAATTTGGATACAAGGTCATAATACGAGTTACATACGTAAGTTTAAATATCTTCAACTCAGGTAATAAAACGTACTCTTCTGTATCGTAATTTTATATATTTGTAGTGAATAATTCCAAATGCTAGTTCGCCGCTTGGATATGTTTTTTCACAGATGATCGTCTATTAATTGACAGATCAACTGGTTAAGTGAACCAACGGAGACAAACTTTCAGACGAATTTAGTAATAGTAAAAAATAATACCTAGTTATTTGGTTCAAATTCAGATATAGATCCCACTATATGTAGATGAAACAAATTTGTTATAATCATTTTACCGTCACGTGAAACTTTTCTACTAACGTAAGAAGCGACGCAATTATTTGAACTAATACAATTTGCGTGAAATTCACGAACTATATGCTTCGTAAATCCAATACAATAAGTAGTCTTGATAGACAGAGACGAGTACAACATATACTTTATAAATTAATTAAATGAATAAGCTTCGGCAGACAACCTCAATGCGTCGTCTAAGTCGCATGTACCAACAAATTAACGAAACCAACCAACCCTGATGAATACCCAACTTTCTTGCCTAATGGGATTTAACACAAATCGAGCTAAATAAATTTGAATATAAATACGTCGACTGGTCGGAGTGAGGATTAAGTGGAAATGACTTGGTAACAAAGGGTGCGTATCTCTTCCCCGACATGGCTCCTCGACAACCACATTATCCTACAAAAATGCAGATGTCATGTGCTTATCACATGACACCGGCGTTTTGAAAAGCGATAAATCACGAAGTCAAGAGACAGCCCGTCTTCCGTAATAGACACCTCAAAGAAGATTCATGCCGCTACGACGAACGGCTGCTTCGCACGCCCCACCTGCACATAAAGATCCGGCAATTCCCATTTATCATGTTTTCTGTCGCTATAAATTTGCCCAGCACAAATCTGTCCACCGCCACGTTTCGGAACGCTTACCAAACAATCTTTCCAAAGCCGTCTATTACAGCAAATACCCAAGGCGCAATTATTCAGAATTTGCGAAAAATATGTTGGTGGCACCGTCCCGGCACGGGGTCCGAAATTATTGCAGCAAATTGTTTCCATTATCTCTGAGCCATCACATTTTGCGAAGGTAGGGTCCCACCTGTAATTATTACGAAACGTATAGTGTACTATACGACTTTTGTTTAAACACTTCCCCCGGACTAACCTACTGGAAAACTGTTAAGCTCGATGGGATTAGTAGTGATTAATTCTGGAGATTTTCCAGATGGCACCTTCCCATCTATTTTAGCACCTCGCTGGTGATGGACAACACAGTACAAAGTACCAAGGAACAATCTCTGGTTATGGCAGCCAGTAAAGGTATCATAACTGCAGCTCGGTGGATTTTTTATGTGAATCTCGTTCACAGGCACGTCAGAAATAAATGTTTGCGCTTATAATGAATTTCCTGGGGCTATTTTGCCTGACCTAATTGCGGACACCATCGCATGAAAGCCCTGCAGAAATCATTTCCAGTAAAAGGCCCTAACTTTCGAGGCAAACAAAAAAAAAAGGAATTTTCATGTTTCCTATTCCAACAATGAAATGTTGCCCGTTTGTTTGTGTCATCTCCGAAAGTTTTTCGCATCATATATAATAAAAACTTCATTCGTTTACCCAACCGGCATAATCTGGTTGGAAGAAATGTCCCTGGCTATGATTCGGCACGAAAATACTCCTTGTTCTTAAACACGTCACTCACAGCGAGCTACGCTTCTAATCCTCTCCACTGTTTTCTGCTCGAAGGACGTTTGGTTCCTCCTCAGAAATAAATTCATGCCAATTCCAAATTAACTTTACGTCACAACTACTTTTCTAATATTGCTTTTTGCAAAGTTACGGCACACGGTCGACGTTTGTTGGGTTAGTTAGAATATTTTAACTAAAGCACGCCCGGAAGTTTTACTACAACTAGAAGAAAGAACATTTTGGTTATCATCAAGATTTTTCTTCAAAAAAGAGAAAACTAAACACGTATCAAAAATATTGTTTGGCGTGTAATCTGCCCTTTTAAATTAGAAAGTCCTTATCGTTTCTGATGGCTTTTAGTGAATTTAGAGACGGAAGACTAACAAATCTTGACTAATCTCCACACTATAAATCTCTTTTCAATTGAAACCCTGCTTAAGATCTAGTGACACATTTCTAGCATTTATAGGTAGAAAAACAACAACTCTTCATATTCGCAATAGGTTTCTAGTGGATTTAATTGAAAATGAATTCTTGCTGCTTTTTGCATCCTGCAGTGCCATGTCTCATTGTTGCTTACCTGCCTCAAAGTCAATCCTTTGATTTGAAAAGATCTCAAAGCGATATCTAATTTAATATTTATTTCTCTACGTTCTTTTTTCCGTGCTGACTCTTTAAATGTTTTTGTCATAATAAGGTCTTTGTATTACAATCCAAATCGAAGAAGAAATTTACTACTTTTTAAGTGAATTTTTAAACTAGAAATGCTTATATACAAGTGCACCCATCTCCCGATTTACACGGTACTTGAGTTACACGGAGTCTTGGATGAAGAACTGTCTAAAATTGCGACAACCCTCGAATAACACGGTACTTTGATGAAGAAGTTTTAAAAATCCCGATAACACGGTACGTGAGTTGTTATTAAATATGGAACCGAATGATCATTCATGTAAAGACTTGGAGTATCGAATAACACGGTTTTCTATAGCACGGAAGCAGTCTAAACTTAATTGCTAAGAACACATACTTTTTATTTATTCGAAATGCGAATTTAAAATCAACAATTTTATTTATTTATTCACTTCTTTGGATCTTATTTATAGCAATTATGAATCCATGAAGCCTCTTTTTGTGGAGAATTTTTAGATGCTAGTTGAAGAAGTGCAAATATTTTAGAACTATAACTAACTATTGCATTTCAGTTTTGTTTATTTTTTAAAATTAAATTCCATAAACTATTTTATAAGAAATACAACATAATAAGTACATGTTTATAATTGTTGGATGCTGGTACTTATACCCGATTTTAAGTTAAATGCGTAAGCAAGGTATTAATCTGGACACAATCAGGTAAACTTGCTTAATTCCTAGACCTTATCATTTATTAAGGTAAATAACATTTCCATAAACAGAGAAACATAAACAATGAACGCTTTATATAAAAATAACATATTTTCAAGAACCACAGAAAAAGTACTACCTTTATCTTAATTCTTACTTTGTAATTTTTATCAAAAATTATTAAAAATATTTTAATAAAATAATACAGGCCTATATTTTTTTTATTATTTTACATTTGTTTTCAGCTTCAAGATATTTCGAATTGTATGCATTTCTTATTTGTTTGTACTCTTGTTGACTTCCAACGTTATTCAAGAATTTTGATATGCTATAGGAGACAATCGTTTTATTAAGTTCAATTCAGTATTAAAATCGGTAGTACGAAATAAAATCTTACACTATCCTTAGTACGTATACACCGCTACAAAATCAAATAATTTTGGAAAACTCTCGCATTTATTATAAGACGAAATTTCGAAATTTTGAAACAGTTTTTTGACTTTTATAAAATAATATGGCATGAAAATTCAAATTAGTAAATAAATTCAGTACCAAGAAGTACAAATGTTTTAAGTTATAGTGTTAAACAAATATTTTCTCGAATTTTTCTTTATTGTTTAAAATAAACTGCAGTGTAAGAACAGCGTGTACCAGAAATTATAGCAGTGCTTTATTTATATACATAAATTTTCTAATACCATAAAGCTTCTATAATTTTTTAACCATTTCATATACTTCAAAGAAATTTCGAAGACTGTGTTATTTTACTGAAGCGTAATTCATATTTTTTGATGTGCAATTTGTCATATATACCTTAAATCTTTATCTGAAAAACTCTAAAGATATGTAAGTCATAAAAAATACTGGTTCTTGGAGGAAACTGAAAATGGTTCGATTTACTTTTAAAGTAACCATTCTAGGGATCTCTTCTATCTAGGCAAATTGAGCCTTTATTCCTTCTTTAGTTCTATGCATATGAAAATGAATTTTATTTATCAAACTTATTCAGCCTCTAATTCCAATTAGTCCAAGGATATTTTACATCTAAAAGTAATTACATGGAATACTTTTATCTTAAGAAAACATTACTAAAGGGTTGAAGAAACTTGCCACGGGCAAATCGTGAATTATCCTCCTTTATTTATTTATTTATTTATTTATTTATTTATTTATTTACAGTGAGACATATCTATTAGTTTAGTTTACAAATGAATACATATGGAAAACTAGAATCCCAAATTCAGTGTGGGTTAGATAATTGAAAGCTAAGTCGATTTTTCAATTGTTTACAAGAAAAGTTAAAGTCAAAAATATCATGGTGCAAATTTAATAAATTGGCGATGGATGTGACCGGCTCATGTAGTCCGCAATTAGTGCGATGGTAAGGTACACTTATTATTCTATTAACTCTGAGACCAGGGCGAGGAACAGGCAACTTAAACAGAGATAACAGTTGCGGACAGTCACACTCACCACTTAAAATCTTGGAGCCGAAAACGATCCTTGAGATCATACGCCTATGCGCTAGTGTGACCATGGAAATAAGTTTTAAGCGGTTCCTGTAGGGAGGTAAGCATAGAGAGTCAGGCCATGGCAAACCTTTGAGGGCGAAATGCAAAAATCTTCTCTGCACAGCCTCATTGCGGTCAAAGAGGAATCTATAAGAAGGCGCCCATACAGGACTTGCATATTCCAAAATAGGGCCAACGAATGTAGTGTATAGAGTTTTAGTGACATAAGGATCATCAAAAATCTTAGACCACCTCTTAATGAATCCCAATACCGAGTTGGCCTTGTTAATAATTATGTCTTTCACTAAGTTAAGACGTGAAAGTTCACTACCATCCACGAAATATTTGTAATGAATAGGAATTTTACTCTGTGTAAAAGACACCAATGTACACTTTCTTATGTTCAACGGTAGATAATTTAAGGTACACCACACAGAGAAATTATTTAAGTCATTATTAAGTAAAAGACAGTCATTAAGGCAACGAATAGAGCGAAAAATTTCGCCATCATCAGCATACAGAAGAATCTCGGAATGAGATAGGGCAGCACCCATGTCATTTACAAATAAAATAAACAGCAGAGGTCCCAAGTGACTACCCTGTGGAACTCTGGATATGTTATGGATGGGTGGTGAGAACACACCTCGAAAAGATACCAGCTGAAAGCGATCCCTTAGATAGATGATATCCAAACCAAAAAGACTTTAGGAAAACCGAATTTCTTTAGTTTTAGGATCAACGCCTGGTGGCTAATCTTGTCAAAAGCTTTACTGAAGTCACTGCAGTTAATTCTCGGAACTAAGCCCTAAACAAAACTAAATATAATTTGAAGTTTCGATAGCACTGTTTCGTTTGTTTCATGTGCCGGCTGCCTTTTTGACATTATTTTTGTTTAAATAATAGCCCCACTGCTTTGAATTTTTGAGCATTTAAACCGTGAAATGTTTAATTAAAATATTGAATCAAGCCACAATCGACCACAACTTTTAAACTGCATGCAGTCAAATGAAACTGTGATGAAATTTTTATTGTAGTTACCTGCACTTAGTCCCTCGTCAGTGTTTGTGGAAACTTGCCTCTGGAAATTATAAAATTAAAAAGAAAACTTCATGAATTATGTAATCGGAAGAATTACCCGAGAGGAAACCACAGGGAACAATATTGGCAGGGATACGGGCTTTAAATGTAGCCATCCTCTATGGACCATTATTTCATGTAGCTTAAAAAATAACCAGCGGTCTCGATGCTGGTCAAATATTTTCACTTGGTGAAACCTAGTAATTCGAATAACTATGTAATTATATAATAGCCATTGTCCTGTAAAATGCGACATATGTAGCTAGAATTTCTTTCCGTGGTTTGTAGCTAAATTCTAGATTTTATTCTTTTACAATTCTTCGAACAAGGAATTTTAAATACTCCAATTATCATTAGTATTAAAGCTATAGTGGAATTTATATTAAAAAGCATATCGTCCACTTTCCTTCGAAAATTAGACTTCAAAATCTTTTGAAAGTTACTTTTACAGTACTTGCTGTAAAGGCATTAAAATGTCTTGTTAAAATTAAAGAATTCTAAAGCACATTGAATAAAATACGTTCTATTTAAATTCCAGGAATCGATTCTAGAAACGTCTAGATTTTAATATAAAGCAACAGTACAAAAGAGCTCCATCTGAATTGATGGATATGCATGGAGCACAAGGATGCGTTGTAAGGATTTACAAGTCAAAGTCACATATCAAAAATCACTCAACTAAATGATAAGCACTTTTGTACAGAGCACTTTAAAGGAAATTAAATTAAAAACTTCATTGGGATTAGCAAATGTTAAGGAAAATATAGAAATAGATTTTAACACTTTTTTTAACACTAAAAAAATCTCAAGTAACTTTTAGATATTGTGAGTGCAGCATTTTGCTTAAAATGAAGTATTCAAATTTTTGGTAGTAGTTAGTAGTAGTAGTGTTTGAAGACAATGGAATCTTATAGAACTATTAGAAGTTAGTTAGAAGTTAAAGTTAACAACAAGCAATATTAAAGTTAAGAATTAAGGAATGGTTAGTCGAATGTTACAAAATAATTTGAATATTATTAACAAGCTTCAAAAAACTGCTGACTTGACTTGAATTCTCAGTTTAGTGATCACAATGGTTCGTCCCTCGATGAACCATAGTTTACATAAAATTTACTTTCATTCGAACGACCTATTGAAAAATTATCTTAAATTATAAAAGGGATACTTTTATCGACTGTTAAAGCAAATTATTATCACGTATTAATATTTTTTAATATCTCTTTATAATTTTCCATATTATTCTTATCACATCACTTTAACAAAGACTGTACAATATTATTGTTTTATAATTTTAATTTACCTTTACAATAATTAATTTGTATAAGAAAATTGTATTATATGTGAGCCGCTGTTTTTGAAATGGTGGTCTTTTGCATTAAAACTTCTATAAAAATGTAAATTTAAAATTGTTATTATTTTCTTTCCCAATTTTGTTATTACTAAAAGTGATATAATCCATTTGAAGTTAAAAATAAATTGTTCATTTTCATTAATAATTTCTTTAATTATTATTACATAGCAAAATTTAACAAGTTAATCATTTTAAAGCCATCACCCGAATTAATTAACGTTTGCCAATATTTTTAAATTGATTTAAAAGCAAACCTTTCAATATCCCAATGTATGAAAAAATTCACTTATACCACTTTTGTAATTAAAAAGAGCAGCCGTTTCTTGTGAAATGTAAACATGCCTATAGAAGCAGTATTTATACTAAAATCATTAAAAAATTCAATTTAAGTCAATAGAAGTAGAATAATTTGCTGAGTAGTATTTGTGTCCAAAGAAATATTGTTGACAAGCTCCTATTTAGCTTTTTTTTATATTTAAAAAAAAAATTCAATTATGGGTTACAATTTTGGCAACATAAGTTCGCCCTCAAAAAGGTTATCCGAGATAATTGCAAAAATCTGAATTCCACCTTTCTTATTCCGCTTTCCAGCAAGTGTTTCTGCTGTAGGTATTTATATCTACTTTCATACATTTATTACGAAAAAATTCCTGTCAGTCCCTTCAAATCCAGCTTTGACTGTTTTCACCCCATAATTGAGCAAATCTCCTTAGTAGTGAATGGCTAGGACAAAAACAGAGCTGTTCACGACCTGGCCTTAAATTGCAGTCCCCTTTAGAGCGGCGGCAAACGTAGCTTTTGAAATTGATTGATTAGGGTGTTGTGGAGTTAGAAAATGGAATGTCATTGGAGTTGTTTCACATGAGTTTCAGCACAAAACACTCACTAGACTGTTACCATTGTGCACAAGAATCATGTTGAGGGTGCTGCAAACAAGGACAAAAATTGCTTTAACATTCGAGAAGAAAAATAGGTACTTCTACTAATTTTTGGACAGCTGACAAAACCAGATGGCAAGCTTAATTACTTTTATTCTTGGAGTCATAAATCATATTGACAACTATGCACTTTGCATAACAGGTCAATAGTCGTCTGCATTCTGAGGCACAATTGAATTAATATCAAAAGTTTAATTAGGTTAAGCGATTGTCAATATGACTAGGATTTTGGGGATTACAACTAACAAATCTTCTTCTAAAGTTAAATAGAAAATTTAATTATACGTTTTCAATAGAAGTACCCGCAAGTGTTAATTTAACTATTCATATACACATATAAGGGGTGTACCATAAGTCCTTGGACAAATCCTCAAATCACAATTAAAAAGTATTTGTGGTGTCCAAACTAATGTTCTCTTTTTAGAAATATTTGTTCAATTACACAGAATAATAAAAACATTTTAACCCTCACTGGTGCCCTTTTTTTCTGATACTAAAACATTCTGATTGTATGTGCACGTTATCTTTTTTCTGGTACTCTTTAAAAAATACCCTGTAAGGTTCACTTTTAGAAATTATCCTTAAATGCTTGAATCCTTCATGAATTAAAGTCTTTACAGTATTACTAGTTATCTTTTCTGAATCTACTAAATAAATTCTCTTAAAACTATTAAGTGATTTTGCAGTGATTTTACGCTTTTGATAGTAACCTAAGATGGGGGGTTTTTTCTTTTGGTACGACTACAATTCCTTGAATTTATAAATCATCTATTTCTACAGTGGTGTGGACCGCAGCTAGGTTAGTCCAAAAAAAAGTGATTTCAGCATCCTTATGATATCTTTGAATAAAGGGAACCCTATTTTGGATGCACTACTACTTTTTATAAAGATCGCTTGTCATTGCTCCTTTGTCGAGATTCTCGAGAATGAAAGAATCAATCCGGGTTCCCTTGCAGAAAATTGCTGTCACACTAAAAACTTTTGGGGAAATCATATTTTTAGGCACTTATAAAATCCTTTAGAAAAACACTTTGTCAGAATTTAACGAAGCAAATGTTTTCACTAAAAACTTAGCACTTGTTTCTATGCGTGGAATTTGACTTTTTTTATAACTAGCGCCTTTTATCTTACGGTAAGATTTAATGCCAAGATATTGTTTCTTAATTAGTGCCACCCAAGTTTTTGAAATTCCTATCTCCTTAGCATCTTTTCTGATCGAAATGCCTTCCTTGTTATGAAAAATTTTCTTGACTCGTGTAGTAACTTTTTCATTAGTAATTGACAATGGACTTCACGGCAAAGCCTTCTTGAAAATCTTTGATGGTTTAAGATTCCGATTCCTTTTTGCAATGCGCCTCTTTCGATCTGTCCAACTTTGTGATCAGAATTTCACAACACAACTTATTGTTGCAATATGAAGCAAAATATTGAACTATGTCAATTAAATAATATGCATAAAATTAGATTTTTGAGATTAAAATTTTTAATAAATGGATATCCAGGAGTTTTCGAACAGGTAAGAAAGGTATTCGAATAATTCGTAGTAATGATCATTCTGAATCCGCAGACGAATAATAAGACAAATGATTGGTCATATCAGAACATAATTTGGTCCATGTGTCAGTGGCTTTCAAAATGCTTTTAGGCATGAAAACCATCGCACCTCGTTACAAAAACTAAACTCATGTTTTTCGATTATCATGATATTCCGTGTCAGAAATTTTTCACACTTGATCAAATTATCAATTAAGAATATTATTTGAACAATTTGCGTTTAAACAATCCACAAGAACAGCCGGTATTGTTGCGAGAAAATTGAGAATACATTCTGCACCACGATAACATTTCTGCTCACACTTCTTAGCTTGTTCCCAAAGTCCAATATTAATCCCAAATTTTTCATATTGTGTAACTTTAATATACTTTAAAAAATCCAAGACAATGAAATGCCCCGAGCTCTACGTGTAGGCCAATCCGTGGTCTAAAAGGCAATCCATTCATAACAAAACTACCTTTTAACAAAAAGAAGCAAAAGGTAAGGTGAGGAGTGTCTGTTCAAAAGTGGGTATTTACATTTTCTAAAATTTCTAATTTTTTATTCTAGCTGGTTAGAATCTCTTTAATCATTCATTTCAGATTTCAGAATACACCAAAAGTGGCTACGAAAAATAGTCCTGTAATTCTTAGTTCTGATCAAAAATGGCTTTTTACAATACGTTTCTGATCAATTCTGAAAAATTCTCTATAATGAAATAGCCACTTTTGAACAGATACTCCTCAGATATGTTTTTAATCATACGAAAAAGATTACGAGGATTCTAAAAACCTTAAAGTAGCATATAATATAAAATTAGTTCGGAGTTTCCCTTACAATTTAAAAATAACAAAAAATTGTTTATGACTAATAAGCCAAATTTTTTTGATACTTGTAAAAAATTTAACTAATATAATTGACAAATTATTTAACCAACCATACACCAACTTTATTTGTAGTAGATAATACCATAATTAATTGGGTTTGCATTGATATTAATTTTTTGTTATTGCTTCCTCAAAGGTCGTAAGGAAATGATAAGAACTTGAAGAAATACTTTAGAAGTACATAGTGAAAACTTTTGTATTGAAAAACTATACGTATCTATTTTTTAAAAATTCGTATGTGAATATATGTGATTAAAACATATGCGATTATAGTCCCAGGATTTTGTCAGTATCAAAAATCTGTATTAGAAATTCCTTTGACTGATTTCAAAATTTTAATTACAAATTTATATTCCTCGAGATCTATCAACCTTTGATCCATTACGTCTTCTAGGTGGTCTAGCCGGTAGTGGAGGCAAAGTGGAGAATCTGGGAGGTATTGGTGGTACTGTTGATCTTGGTTTAGTTGAACGTCTTGGAGGTACTGGAGGTAAAGTTGTAGATCTCTGAGGTTTTACGGGTCCTCTCGTAGATCTGGGAGGTATTGGCGGTGCCGTTGAAACCGGAGTTGCTTTAGTGGACCTTGGAGGTATTGGAGGTAGAGTTGAAGATCTTGGTGGCCTTGGTGGAACAGTTGAAGATCGTGGTGGCCTTGGTGGAATAGTTGAAGATCTCTGAGGTCTAGGTGGTACTGGCGATGGAGTTTTTGTACGTGGACGAATTGGAGACGAAGTTATAAGCCTTGGAGGTACTGGTGGTAAATCCAAATATTTTCTCTGTGAAAGCTTGTTGACATTTTCAGCTACATGATTTGTTGAGGAAACACAGCATTGCTGCAGGTATGTCAGAAGAAATATAACTGTGTGATATGCTAATATCCTCATCTTCTCAAGATCACTCAACACTTTGTGTTTCAGAACTAATTTCTGCAGTTAATTAACTATCATTTTATACCCGTACTAATAATCAAATTTCAACTGATCACTTGTATAAATACATCAGTCAAGCACATGAAAAATACCTTTGTTTAGGTGTTGCTCGTGTTATGCGCAAACAATGAGAATATATTTTTTTTTATGTTTTATTTCACGGTATGTAAGATGGGTTGTCTTCCTGATTTTTGCAATAAAAGAGACTTGGTAGGATTTTGTTCTCTGAACGCAACATATCATTTTAATATTAGAGGTGATTTTTCTACAGATTTCGTATTTGGAGATCAAACATAATTCTTTTCATGACAATGAAAAGCTTTTTAGGCCATTTTAGAAATTATAATCATTTTATTCTTCAAATTTTTTAGTTATAAAAAATTATACTCTAACTTTACCTAACCTTTTATTGAAATCTTTCAAATTTCCGAAATTCGTACGCAATAGGCTTTTTTCCGGTTCCATTTTACTCGAAAACCTGACGTACTAGGGTAAATTCTGTGCCGAATCTTCATGCTATGAAAAAACTTCATTAAAATTACCTGCCCAGCAACTTGATAAAATTAAAAAAAAAAAAAAAAACGGCAATGTTTAACGATACTTAATTTTTTCTTTTATTAATAATAATTTTTGAGCAAAGAAAAACTTAAATTACGACGTAAAATAATACGGTGTGAAAAATTCTTTAGTGGCAGGGTAGTTACTAATCGATGTCCATGTATTTTGTATTAAGTGTCACGTATTAAGCAGAGTAAACATAGCCTATGTACATATGATACCACGAGCAATAGACAGCAAAAGTTTTCTTTTTCATTTTTGCGTCAATGTTTTAATTAAGTAATGGAAACAATAATCGGCTTTTCTATTACTTTATTTTACTATTTTCTACGGAAAAGGAGGATATTTCCTAGTTAGGCATTTCTTCCTCGCAAATGGTAGCATTACATTTTGCAACATACTAACGTACACATCCGCGTCCATTTTTTCTTTGATCCAAAAAATACGACCAACCCAGTACCAAGAAAAGCAAGCCCAGACCATAAGACTGCATCCTCCATGCTTAATTTTATTTCTTTTATCGTATATTGTGGCCGAAATTCAGTACAAGGTCCACAAGAATTAAATAAAACTATTTTGAAGAAGGCCATTTTTCCTGTTCTTTAGCAAAATTTTAAATGATTCTATCTTTACTTTTAGAGTCAGTCTGCCATTTAAATTAGACCTTATAAGATGTCGTCTATTCGATGAGGTATTTTTTGGAAGATTTACCTCCTTTTTAGTTTGTGTAGAAGAAGTTTTGAAAGCAGTTTCCTTTGCATAAACGATGATATCTTTGTTCTCTTAAAGTGTTGCTTTTATTTTTCCTTCGCAATTTTCTTGAGATTTTTCCCAGTTCTTAGCGCTGACAATTATCTTTTCGTAACATTCGAAAATATTTTGCATGAATTTGTTCGTATTTCAGTCTTTTAGAAAATCTCTAATTAGCAACCGCTCCTGTGGTGTACAATGTTTTCCTTTAGTCTATTTCATTTTAATTATATTTTACTTTTTCGCTATCAAAACAAATAACGTAATTTTATTTAAGTAATTCGCATAATCCTAGAACAATTTTCTTTTTATTGCTGTTTTAAAGCACACATGAATTTGATCTTAAGATGCTTATTAATGCCTATAATCTTACTCTTACGAAAGTGATACCAATGCAGCATAATTAATAAATGAAATAAGAAGAAATAAGAAATATGTCGCTTTAATTGTAAATCAATAATGCGAGTAAATTTTAATGTTCCAAAACTGAACAGGAACACTTCAATTTTAATGCACTCGACTGTAATATGCTTTTATTCCGTGATTATTTTCCATGAAATTATCGACTATTTCCTGAACTATGAATTCGGTTCTGAAATAAATTTATTACTATTATAACAACATTTGCAATCACAAAATTTTTGGGATATAAAACCAATGTCCATAGAACACTAAGAAAAAACAGATTCGTTGCATATTGAAAAACATAAAGAAAATTAGTACAAATTCTAGAAGAAAAACCGATATATTCATACAGACAATAACTTCTATTTTCTTTAACATTTATCAAGTTTTTATCAAAAATTCAAGTAATAAAATTTGATTCAAAATGAAAAGCACCCACAGCCGTATAATTAATAATTTAATTTATATTTAATAACTAAATAATCCTACAATAAAAATTGTTAAACTCTTTAGGAAAATTTATTTTCAATGGCACTGCTTAAGCCAAAGCGACATAAAAAGATTGTGCAATAAATCAAATGATCCATTTTTAATTTGATTTTTCCATATCGGCGTATGCGGAGGATTTCATGATGATCCATTTTACTTTTAACTTCAATTTTTAAATATTGGACTGGACTAGAAACTTGTTAGTTTCCTTGATCCTGTTAAATTGCTCACGTTAAAATAATTAATATTTTCTGTACTTTTTTAAGGTACTCTTTAATGAGTCTTCTAAATTTGTAAGAAGGCGACCAAGAGAAGAACTTCATCCCTCCTTTATCCAACAAATTTTATAAAATACCCCCTTTCATAATGGTGTGGAAATTATAAGTGGTTTTGGTACTGGACATCTCTACTTTGTAAACGAGTCTATGAACCAACAACAACATAAGAAGGAACTAGGGAACACTTTATTGTCTTATATGGCATTATTTGGAGAAAACGCGGCGAATGTATTTATGCAAAATTACTCCCCGTGTCATACTGCAAAATCTACCAAAAAAATCTATCCTGACCTCACGAAATTTTTCTATCGTTCCATGGTCATCAAATTCTCCCGATTTAAATTCGATCAGTCCATAAATTTATCAAAAATCAAATCCCACTAAAGATAAATGTACTAATCCCAAAATGTATAGGTAACTTTAGGTATATTTGATTAAAAAATGTAACAATTGATAAGTCTCTGAAGACTCTACTTTTGTGACACTCTACTGTAAATAGTGCGCTTTTATGCTATTAAAGTACAATTCGTCAGAAGTCTAGGAAGTTCCTTTTGGAATTGGTACCTCATTTATTGATAATGGTTAATTGTAAAGGGAGAAAAAGGGGTCTTTACATTTTTTTTTTTACCTTGGAGAAATCATATCTGTGATAATTAAAACAAGCCTCTCTTTTGAAAAGCATGACGGTTTGAAAGTGTTCTTGGAATTATACAAAACTATTGCTTGATATTTCAAAAAGTGTTCCAATTTTAAAAATCCTGTCACTCTCCGAAGTAATATCAGCCGCTTATCACTAAACTTCGACCATTCGGAGAGGCAGGTATTCAAGATAATACAACGTCCGATATTGAGTAATAATAAGATTAAGGTTAATTTAGAATTAAAACAATATTTTGAAGTGTAAAACTTTACTAAAAACATGTACATTTTTAAAACGATTTTTTTCAAAACACCCGATCCTATAAGTAACAAATTTCAAAGCTTTAATTTAATGAACATTTTAATCATAATTTAGTTAAGTATTTTTACATATAAAAATATATTTTTAATAATGATGTTGAAATATAAAACCGGAATTGAATTTTAAAGCTATGAGTCAGTCAAGTAGTAAAGTAAATGAAGTTGTTTAGTAGGACATAGTGTTTCACCTTTATTTATCATTTGATTTTATATTGTTGTATTTTTCAAATTTATCGTTTGCTGCATCATTTATTTCTTTTGTTTTTGTGTTGGTTGACTGTGTTTTGATTTCTTTTCGTTGGGTTTTAGTTTCTTAGTTGTGTCATAATCATAATCATAGTTATCATAATTGACAGTACTATCGTTTGATTTATGTCCATTATTTTTTACTTCCTGACTATTTTCTGGGTTTTTTTCGTTGGGTTTTAGTTTTTTAGTTGTGTCATAATCATAATCATAGTTATCATAATTGACAGTACTATCGTTTGATTTATGTCCATTATTTTCTACTTCCTGACTATTTTCTGGGTTTTTTTCGTTGGGTTTTAGTTTTTCAGTTGTGTCATAATCATAATCGTAGTTATCATAATTGACAGTACTATCGTTTGATTTATGTCCATTATTTTTTACTTCCTGACTATTTTCTGGGTTTTTTTCGTTGGGTTTTAGTTTTTCAGTTGTGTCATAATCATAATCATAGTTATCATAATTGACAGTACTATCGTTTGATTTATGTCCATTATTTTTTACTTCCTGACTATTTTCTGGATTTTTTTCGTTGGGTTTTAGTTTTTCAGTTGTATCATCATCATAATCATAGTTATCATAATTGACAGTACTATTGTTTGTTCCATTATCCTTATTTTTAGTTACCTGACTGTTTCCTGACTTCTTTTTTTCGTTAGATTGCTTGGATGTTTGGTTTTCCGTTTCGCTATCATAATCGGAATAATCATAATCTTCTGGATCCTTCTGTTGATTAGATGTTCCTTTCTTCCCAGAGGTATGGTTATCATAATCATAATTATCATTACTATCTTCTTCGTTATTGCCCGTTTTTGTCTTATTTTTTTTATCTGTACCTTTCGGTACGATGAAATCTTTTGCTACGTTCAATAAATTTGATAAATGACTTTTACCAGATTCGGTTCTACCACTACCGTAATCGTTATAGTCAGAGTTCGGTCGTGGAGTTGACAGGAGAGTGCCTATCACCCCGCCAAATTGAAACTTTGAGCTTCCTCTGTTACTTTGTCCAGGTATATTATTATAATCATTATCTAAATTTGATGGCGGTCTTCTCGGTCTTGAAGGACCTAGGCTTTCACTGCTATCAGTATAATCGGTGGTTGATGCTGGTCTTTGCTTTGGTCGAATATTATTACCATCATTATCATCCAACTCGGTCGTCTTTGGTCGTTTGGAAGAACTGTCTATATAATCAAGGTTGGGTGAAGGATCCTCATTTGATGGATTTGTATTTACATCTTCATAATCTTCGTTTGATTCTAGTATTGGTTTTGGTACTTGATCAGATGACAGATTTGGGCCTTTTCTTCTGGGCTCGTCTAGCTCAGAATCTCCAGGTTTCTGATTTCGGTTTGGTTCCACAATTGGCTGTTTATTAGGTTTGGTTACCGTCGAATTTCGATTTCCTACTCTAATGGATTGTCCACGATTTTCTGTTGGCCCTATTAAAGTAGAATTTCGGTTTCTTATTCCAAGTTGTTGTTGGTGATTTCGATTAGGCCGAGTTGATGTAGTGTTACGATAACGTCCGCCTAAATTTTGATTTGGCCTGGTTATTGTAGAATTTCGATTTCTACCATTAATTGGTTGTGTACGATTTTCTGTTGGCCCTATTAAAGTAGAATTTCGGTTTCTTATTCCAAGTTGTTGTTGGTGATTTCGATTAGGCCGAGTTGACGTAGTGTTACGATAACGTCCACCTAAATTTTGATTTGGCTTGGTTATTGTAGAATTTCGATTTCCACCATTAATTGGTTTTCTACGATTTTCTGTCGGCCCTATTAATGTAGAATTCTGGTTTCTTATTCCAAGTTGTTGTTGGTGATTTCGATTAGGCCGAGTTGATGTAGTGTTACGATAACGTCCACCTAAATTTTTATTTGGCCTGGTTATTGTAGAATTTCGATTTCCACCATTAATTGATTGTCTACGATTTTCTGTTGGCCCTATTAAAGTAGAATTTCGATTTCGTATTCCAAGTTGTTGTTGGTGATTTCGATTAGGCCGAGTTGATGTAGTGTTGCGATAACGTCCACCTAAATTTTTATTTGGCC